>UPTC01001407.1:0-16279 GCA_900537255.1 Acanthocheilonema viteae
ACCAAATTTTAACTATCAATAATTTACATAATATAATTACTGACCTTTGAAATGGATAATGTGAAATAAATCTCTTTTACTTGAAGCAGAATATATTCTTAATGTTTCAATAGTTAACTAATAGTGAATAAAAAAATGAAAACAAAATTCAGGAAAAGTTTCAAAAGGTTACCTAAAGATCAATTCCTTACCATCTTGTTAATCTTCGATGAAAATCAAGGAGTCATCGTATTTTTATTCCATCATTTTCTGGTAAAACATTGATAATTTGTTAGGAGGAATGATGGAAGTCATTAACTACTGGAAGGCATCCATGAGTTAGAATTATTAGGTAAACAAGGCGATCTTATATTAAAAAATACAAATGATCAAAATACATAAATTTTTTTTTAGATAAATCACTGTTGGACCAGTTTTCTTAAAACAAATTAGATAACATCTTAAAACAGAATCAAAATGCCTTTCCGACCTTTCCTTTCTGACTAAAAGATTGCAGCAACTTTTCAAAAGGGTCAGTAACCTCAAAACAGAAAATATTTATCCTTTCCAGTGTTGGTAGTGATGACTTTAAAGAAATCAACACTTCTAATCCTTCGGCAAAATTATTCATTCACGCAATTACAACTCATATTTTTTCACAATTAGTAAGCGATCATCTAAAATTTCTTTTCAATTACTAGCTTCCACTGAATACCGAAATTATTTTCTGCTAGTCATCACAATTTAAAAAAGCTAATAGTAACTGAACTGAACAAACAGCAAGAGAATGAAACCATTAACAAGGTAACAAAATTAATACATGAAAACAGAAATTAAAATGTAACAGTCAAAAAAATTCAAAGAACTAATAAGATTTATTATCGCATGTCTTGATGAGAAAAACAAAACATTTATTCGTGAATAAGTAATTTTTACACTTTTAATAATGAATGAAAAAAAAGAAATAAGATACCTGAAAATATCAAACGAAAACAAGACCATAATTAACTCATATTCTCAGAAAACATCCATGGTTTGGATATAGACCAAAGCAAAAAATAGCATCAAAGTATGTTTCATGAATTAATAACAATCAAGAGTACCATATATATGTTTTATAGCTTTAGTTAAGCGTATAATTTTACTGCACAAAAATATCAGTCTATAACCGTGATTGCTTACTGATACCAATCAGTCTACATATTGCCTTGATGAACTGAAAATAAAGAAACTGATATATTCTTAACAAAAGGTGGACTTTTTTACAGCAGGTGATAAAATTAATTAAAAGCACTTGATTTAGTAATAAAGGCCAATATAGAAAGTGTCGACCTTAGAATAACTTCGAAGCTCATAAATAAACGCAATGTTACGGTAATATTGAACCCTTATATTACGTTATATAAGCCCAAAATAATCATAATATAGCGAAGTTTTCAAAATTAAGTATCTTAAACATCGTTAACAATCTGAATAATAAGATATAAAAGAATTTTCTGGAATAAAATTCATGGATAAATGCATACCTGAAAAGAATGAAATTTATGGACCTTGAGAACACATTTCAAGAGACAGATGGGAAAGAGGAATTAAGGTATCACTATGCATTTGAACAGCTGACACATCTTCCTGACGTGGTCCATTGTTGACACCGCCGAGTAGTCCTAACTTGGCATCGATTCTAAAATCAAACCACTGCAAATATAAAAAAATTGGCGGTGGAATGTTGAAACTGCTTCACAGTCTTTCAATGACTAAACCGCGAAAACAACCATGCATTCAATTTTTGGAAGAAGTTCAACCCGGATCTGTTTGGGAGGATTAAACAGGAAAAATGATCTCTTTTATTTCAATGGTGCTATAATATCACAATGGAACGTTCAATACGAGTTCTGTAATGAAAGGGAGAATATACAAAGATAGGAACGACAAACTCTGAAATTGATTAAAGCTCTTCCTACAAGACCATTGCAGAATTTTTGACCATTTACTAGAAATAGTGAAAATGAATGTGGGATAAGAAAAAAAATTAATCTACCTTTTTTTTTCTTCTTGAGTTTGTCTATAGATTTGAATTTGGGTTTTAAAAATGCTCTCTAGGATATTTCCTTCTACCACAGAGAGTTTTGCATTGAAATCTGCAACTTGAACGTCTTTAAATTTTAATAAAACAATAGAAAATTGGAATAATATAAGTAGAATAACCTTCGGTTTCGCGCTTCAATTCATCGTGCTCACATCGAGCGGCTTCAATTGCCGCGATGTATTCTGCTATTTGCTTTTCACAGTAATCGAATTCTTTTTTGGCTTTTCGGACCTTCTCGCGCATTCGTGACACTTCTTGCTCAGAATCTGAAAATCTTGAAAAATATCCAGAAAATGGAAGGTATGAGATTAATGTAGTTAATTAATTATGGAGTTAATGAATTCACTTTTGCAAAATCGAAAGAAGAAAAAACAATAAAACTCAAGAAGCAATCTTTTTTATGCCATTCAAATTTTCAAATTTACACACTTTTCAATGCACACTGCAGTTTCTGCTTAACTTTTGCAAACTTCCTTATTTTCTGCTCGTTAATAAGATTACATTGTCGCCAGTTCTCGGCCTAAATTAAGAAGAAGTAAATACCAAGAAAAACAAAATTATAATTTCGGGTCTTTAAAAACTTGAGCAACTGCAAAAGGTATGCAAATAGATCTTCACAAACACTAATCATTCTTAAGAAGGGAAAATGTCATTTGGAATAAAATAATAGTAGATAAGTGACTTCATTAAAACAGTTACATATTCATCAATCCAAACGAAGAACGCATATGACAATAGCATTGACACAGTGCTGTCACTTTACAACATTTTATGTACAATACACAAAGGAAAATATATGATAAGCAAGTATCATATATTTTCATAACAATACGTAATACGTACACGTCCTGAGAATACTGCTTCGTTTAGTAACAATATGTATAGATTTGACGTGCAGTTGTACGTATTTTTAGTCAAATTTTTTCCATTCAAATGACAAATTTGAATAAAATGAACACTTACTTCATCATTGCCACTTTTGACGGTCGTTTCAAACTGTTTAATACAATTCAATAGTTCCGTTATATCATTTGCTTCAGCAGCCATAGCACAATTCCTTCAAAGAATATCATGGAATAAAATATGTCGTCCTTCGTTTCGCAATTAGTTTCTCAAATTTTTCGCAAAGTTTCGCAAAATTAGATTAAATAGTAATATGAGTTATCGTCGATCAATTTATTCAATCCAAACACTTCAACATACTCTCATATTGAAGAAATTTAGTTTCGGTATACTCTACTCGACCCCTTTAGATTAAAAAACTCAGGAACCTTTATGCTGTCCGAAAATAAACTTATATGTTACTCTTATAATCAAAATCAGTGAAAATTAAAACTGAAATTTGAATATTGCTTTAAGATTTTTTTGGAATTAGAATATACCGTTTGCAAGATTATTTTTTATTGAATCAGAAAATGATTAGAAAATATTTCCCGGATCAAATTTGACATTCTACACTTTCGATTCAAACATTCAAAAATCAATTTCCAAATTACTCCCCAAGCCGAAAATCAACACTGACATTTACAGAGACTGACGAGATCTTATATTTAAAATCAGCGCCGCAATTTCATCCTCTCATGGTCTCACAACGAAAAATACCGTAGCTCTGAGTTCTTACGGAGTACTTACGTGGTTGCTGATGGCAATACCGATTTCGGTGCCCGGAATTCCGATTATAGCTTGAAATACATTTCGGATAATTTGGTGTGACTTAATCTCGATGAGTTGAAAATTTTTTATGATGAAATAGCGCTGTGTAAGCACATACGCATTGCACACACAAGACATACATACATAACATATATCGATTAGTTTGAGTGCTCCGTGCGATTTCGAAATGTGCACAGTCGGCCAGGGAGCATTCCGAGTGTGTGTATGTGCTGGGTACGGGCGATGGAGACATCTTTTCCAAGTCGATACATCCTATCTCGTCTTTTATAATTTTCACCCAAAATTTTCCCGAGATTTTCCAACTATCACCAAGACTTAACTTTCTTCAAATAACATTAAACCAAAACATTCTTGGGCAAAATCTCCGTTATATGTTATCAACCTATACTCTTTTTTGCACGCGTGCATGCATTTGCATCCGGAAAAAACATATATGATCTCCGAACTATATCATATCGATCTGCACACATTGTTTCATCCACTATTACAATCATACCATATGCTTTCAATTTTGTTATAAATTTGTGCTACGGTTTTGTGGCACCTTTTTGAAAATTTGGTATTATACAGAGAAAGATTTGAATAGGATAGATTTTTTGCTCACAAATAGTTTCATTCTTCATCTGCTAACTCTCTTTTCCCTTCACTCATTCATGGATACTTCCCAAGTATTGGGAAATTTATTGTTGCACAAAGGACGCACAAAGCTATGACATATGTGCAATAGTACGTATTCACGTGAGAACAATGTGGATGACATCGTAAGATCAATGCCCATTCTGAATTCCTGTCACATAATTCCATCCTGAATTATTTCAGCACTTTACGTGATATACAGGCATTAATCGTGCAACAATTTGGGAGAAATTGTAAAGGAGTATTTTTGGACAGCGAAATGCGTCGTGGAAGACCTCGAGGTCGTGGTCGAACTTCAGTCGGAAAAGCAGCAGCTAAATCATCACCAACATGCCTTGGTCGTAATCGAGGGCGTGCAAAACCAACTGGTAGTTTGACGAAGTCCGCGAAATCCTCGAAAGCTTCAAAATCCAAGGAGTAATACTTCTGTGTAATTCAAACAAATGCAAATCTTTTCAGCTATTGGGTGGTCTTCGTTTTTGTTTTAATGCGGTGGCTATATGGCTGCAATACTGATTCGGTCTTTTTGAGACGACGGTTTTTCCTCTTTTTTCAGTATCACTTTTCTATTAAAAATAATCGAAGCAGTTTAGTGACTTACAAATTGTTATCGTTCATTTCTAAACTTTCTCCCATCTTGATTTTTAAAATTTTTGTTGAAATTTAATAGCAACATTTGGAGCGAAATTTTTTAAATGTCAAGAAATTTCAAATATTAAAGTTTTTTTTTTTTGTAAAACGCAAAATGCGGTTTGTTTGTATAAAGAACTGAAATACAACCCAATTCATATATAAGCAAATAAATAACTTGACCTTCCAAAAACATTTGCAGTGTATGAAATACAATTCAGTCATTATTCATCGATTTCATTTGGATAAAGTCTAGAATTTCATTTGTTGTACTTCAGAAGTCGATTGGCATGGGATGAAAGTGATGAAGAATATGATAGACCTGATTACTACACCGATTCATCGGGTGATTTCGATAGTGATACTTCCACTGCTCGAAGAAGTTAGCTGTTGCGTTAGAATTTCAGTTTTGCATTTCGCTAGAAAAATACAAAAAAATGCTAATCTTTACTTCAGCTACTAGAAGAAGTTATCTGTTGCCCTAAGTATTTTAGGTTTGTAATAGTTTTACATCTTTGTCTTCATTACTTCGAAACTTTGTACGACAAGAAATCGTTTACAGATTCTGCAGCAATAGATTTTGAAGACGAAGCAGAAGATGAAGAGATAGAAGAAACATCATCCGTGGCAAGTCGAGTTCCAACACCTGGTGGATTGCTTTTTGAGGCGGACGAATCTCTTGGTGTGTTTTGAGTTAATTCACGTCTTTTAGGCATATTTATAATAGTGATTTGCTTAATCTATTGGTTTTTTGTTTGTAGCAATGCAGTTTGTTGGAGGAGCTTTGTTATTTTATTGAATTCTTTGTTCTCAGCTTCATATTTTTATTATTTTCTGTAAAGTAAGTTTACAGAATGTCCATGGCTTGAAATTCCAGCAGGACAACTACCAATATTGAAATTGCCGAAAGGAAGCGAGGATTTATTGATCGATGAAAAATATTTGCTTGATGCTCTTGAGGTTCTGAATCATTTGGAAAAAATAAAACTGTTAAACTGCAAATGATAGAATAGTTTGATATAATTCATAATTCACCTTCATTGACTGAAAGCCACTTTCATGAGCTAATGACTAATCCTCGCTGGATCAGGGAATTTCCACCGCGGATAATCTGTTGATTTTGAATTTACATGTTTTCTCGCATCTAAAGGAAATGTTATAGGTTTATGAAACGTGTCGCTGGTACTACCGAGCAATTCGACTTTCTCCATTTCTTTTCGAAGATTTTTGCGCTGCTTTAAATGCGGAAAGTCAAACAAATCTTCTAGCTGAAATACATATTGCACTATTGAAACTGTCATTAAAAGATGATGATGATGAACAGATCATTCTGTCAGTTCAGGATACAAACAGCAGTTTCAACATCATGCTTCAACTGCTTGAACCAATGACATATGCTGAGGTAGGCATAGGAAAAACAAAAGCTGTATAAGAAAGATCGTCGACGTAGTAAACTGAGAACAGAGGACTTTTCTTTAATGCTAAAAAAGAAAAAGGTTTCAGTTAAAAAAAGAAACAAATCCTGGTTGTTAAACTCGAAACTTAAGTAGATATCGAAAATTGGATTTGAAAAGTACTTTGTTTACTTCAGGTACTTCGCCAGTATTTGGAAAGCGATTCACAGCGTTTCCCCGCTAAGGTTCTTGAAGCAGCAAGCGGAAATTATCCATTTGTTGATGTGGGACGGCGACTTATAGTTCTTTCATGGCTTTGCGATCGTTTCTTTCAAACTAACGAATACCGAAATATTATTAGAAATGAGGGGAAGTTAACAGTAGATGAGCATTGTCGTGAATGTGGAAAACCAGGCGATGTTTTACTCTGTGACGGTTGTGAAGCGTGCTATCATTTGTCATGCACAGGTCTGGCTGATGTACCGGATGGAAAGTGGTTGTGTCAAGTGTGTGAATTGCATAAGGTAGCACTGATTTCAATTTTTCTTAATTTACATAAAACAAGAGAGATTGTTATATGATCATGGAGTTGTGTTGCTAACAAAGAATACAGTGTTGATTTGTCAGTTAAGGATAACTGACAAATCAACACTGTATTATTTCTGTTTTTAGTTCCCTACTCGTAATTTACGTATGTTGACATTTTAGGTACGCGGCGTAACAGATTGTCAACTCCCAGGTTACCGGTTGCCGCGTATGCCAATGCGCTTCAAACCTTTAGGGCGGGATCGTCACGGTCGTCTTTATTGGTTTATGGTGAGACGCATATTTGTGCAGGATGATACGGACGGTTCTGTGCATTACTATAGCACTCTTCCTCAACTTTATTTCTTATTGAATATGCTTTCTGTGACTGAATATGAAAAACGTTTGGCAGCCGTGTTTATGGATCTTCTTCCTCTTATTGAAGAACATATGCGAACAACGCTACAGCTTACTGGTGACTACGGTCGAAGCGCAAGAACTAGAAATAAAATTGATTTGTATTTACATGCTGATAATGGTTAGTTCAAATTAAAATAATTATATGAAAAATGAAGTTGTCGAGTCTGTAATATCTGTAGATACTATTAATGGAATTATGAATCCGAAAGTCTTAGATATTGCGGTTGTAGACCATGACAATTTAGAATACTCCAGAAGATTCGAAAAGAAATCGATTTGGATTCAGCAGTAAGTAATCTTTTTTCAGTTATAAGAATGGGTGATATTTTGGCAAAACCATTGTTTAGTCAATTACGAGAAAGTGATGATGAACGGGTAGTGGTTACAATTGGTTCTGCAAAACATGTGGAAGTGAGCAAATATCTTTTACTCTACAAGACAGAGGAACTGTTGGGATTTACAGGGAATTGCTTGAAGGATACATTTTGGACAGCTGGCATGCAAAGTAAGTTTCCATGTTATTTTATTTATATTCTTTTACTGAATAAAATGAAACGACAATTATTTTTGGATTTTCTACAAAAATTTTTTTTCAGCTCATGAAGTGATTACGAAAAAGGAAGTAATCGAAACAACTTTTCGTACAGCTTCAGTCAACGGTGGCACTGAGAAAGTCCATTCTATGGATTTTGGATTTAGGCTTGGAGAAGGTGATACTTTGGCACGTTACGTCAATCAGTATAGCATCAATGAATATGCCAAAAATCCTGTTCAAAGAGCCAAAGAAAGAGATAGAAAAAAATACATGTCGGGAAGGTTTTCGCTTATGGACGAAGGAGAATTCGAGGTAATTCGAAACATGTGTAACTGCAATATGGTGATGCCATTATTTCCATTGTAACAAAAGATTAAATACAAATTACTTGAAGAAAATGAATGTTGAAGAATTACAAAATTTCAGTGGACAGTAACGAAGGGGCGTACTCTCTCTGGAACACCAATTCAAATTGGAAAAATAATACAAAATTCAATGGAAAGTTTTGCTCAAAAAATACCATCAGTTTTAATGCACCGTTTATGGAAACGTGATGGCTTGGATTATTTTAAGAAGGTGATTTGTTAGAACAAGCAATCAATGATTTTTTATAGCCTCCAAATCCAAATAACATTTGATAATTATCTTGCTCTCTATTTATTTTAGTGGCTTTAAAAAAGTCAATAGATGTTGAACTCTGTATCTAAACGATTGGAAAGCAGTGAAATGAAACTAAAAATTGATTAGGTTTAAATTAATATGAGGAGATGTCGCAATATATTTGTGCCACTTTTCATTCGATTACTTGCGGATGTTCATGCATATTATGCATCCATATAAATTTCATCCAAATTATAATTTCTTGCAGGGACTTAACGCTCCACCAACAGTTGAATTGTTGAAAGACTTATTATTGCGCTTCGAATGTGCAATTCGGAGACCAGTTCTTCATAGTGTGTGGTGGAATACACTAGGGCACACTCGGTTGATACGTATAACAGTGGAAGATCGTGAACGACGTCAGCGTTACGAGACAAAAAAAAAGAAACAGGAAAGGGTAACGTTTTTTAGTCATTTCGAGAGTAAAGGTATTATAATCATTGTTGTTATTTAAAGAATGTCATTGTTATATACTGCAGTAGTATTTTATTGGAAACGTGATTACCTTTAAAAAAGAATATTCCCTATTAATTATCTGTGTAACTTTGTATCATGCTTTGGTAACTTATGGAAAAATTTTAGAATAGTAAAGCGAATGATGGTCAATAAATTTTACGCATTAAATTTGACTAATTAAAAAAGAGATGGGAATTAAATTTTTTGCAGGAGCTTTGGACAGCAGAACCAGATGATGACGAAGTAATTTGGGTGAAACACCTTAAGGTTGGTTCAATACTTAAAAGAACTTTATGGCGACAGAATGATGAAGGTTATCGAGTGAATGGTCGCGGTGCTCTCGGTGGTTGGCTATGGAAATCTAAAACATTTCACCGGACGTTTATTCCACTAGCCGAAAAGCCGAATATTGGTGGAAATTTAGAAGTACGTTGCTTTTCACAGTGTTTAGTGAATTTCATTTATGTGTTCGAGTTTTTTGAGTATGTAATGAATTATAAGTCGTTAGCAATGAGTTTTCTTTTGCAATGAGGAGATCCATGTTGAAGCATGCTTTATAAGATGTCATTGTTAGGAATAAGCAATGTAGAGCGATTCTATTACTTGTTCTTATTATACTGTTTTTAATTTTATTGCTGAGAAAGAAATTCTTTTAAAACTGAAACAGTTTATATTGAGATCATTTTCTCATTTTGACTCGAAACCTTCCAGCCCACCACATTGGCAAATAGGAAAGCAATTCGTCTAGAAAAATTTGTTGGACGTTTAAATGAGTGGAGAACTGCAGAACTGGAAGGCGAAGAGCGGTAAATTTGCTTTAAATAAACTTTGGATTATTTTATGAATGTCGTATTGTGAATTCTTTGAATCTTTTTTTGGCATCTTAAATGCAGTAAAGTAGTAAATGATGAGATCAAAAGTGATGGAATATTAGGATATGGATTCTCAAATATTATTATAACCCCTGTAACAAAGCTAGTCTCAGGAAGTGGCAAAAGGAACTTTTGAAGAAGTGTTATTCTCCCACGTGTAGGATGGGTATGATGCCGTTACCGATTACCTCGGAGAATGACAATGTTCAAGGTTGTTATAGTCTCGCATGTCGCCAAGCTGTGTTGCAATCGAGTAAGATATGATTTATGTTATAAAAAGTTTTACCGTTTGCCGTTTATATTGAACAAAGAGAAAAAATAGAATTTTTTTCTGTAATCACAAAATTTTTATTTTACAGGTTAAAATATTGTCAGTTTTATATGTTGTTCATGTATGTAATTATAGTGGGAAGAACCACAAGTGGCGTTGTACATGCACGGCCTGCATCATCACCAGCATCAAAATCTCGGCAAGAAAATGAAAAGCGTGTGAGAGCGCCAGAGATGAATAAGCCATTTCCGCTCCCAGTTCCATTTGATTATCGAGTCAGACGTACTGGCGAACAAAGTTTATTAGTTTTGCCACAGAGGTTACTTTGTTCCGTTGAAAAATATTTTCATAAATAATTTTAATTATCTACTCGAATTTTCAGCAGATTTTTTGTACGCATAATAATTTACTGAAATCTCCTGATGGTGATAATGTTACCGATAACGTTTCCAGAAAAGACTCACGATTCACGATGCATATAGTTAAATCTAATGTAGCACTGGGTATCAGTAGTTTATATTCTTTTGAGTGGGAAGTATAAATTTTTATATTTTTATTTTCTTAAACCGGTTAGTAGTTGATTCGTAAATTTCCAGTATTGAAGGAATTTGAACCGTTCGGATTTAGTTTTTCACCGCCGAAAGAATGTTTTACAGAAAATTTTTTAGAGCTTTAAAACGTTTGGCTCGCCAGGGCGGAGTGAATTTGAATTATTTCGCTCCTGGATTCCATCGTATGGCCAAAAGTAACATTCAAGTATGGAATTACCCTTGTCAACGTCCGCTATTTGATAATTGCTGGAGGTTTACAAATTTTCTTATTGTCGAAGTAATCTTTTGTTCTAAAACTGTTATGAACATATGAGATTGCTTATGTATATATATATATATATATAAATTTTTGCACTATAGATACTCAGTGTTACGCGCTCAGTCATACCATTCTGTTGCTCTTCACCTTCGGATTCTCTATGCATGCATTCGATGGGCTGATATGCATCGCGAACCAGACGAAGTATCTTTTCAGTTTTTTTAAAGTCAAGATTAACAAATTTGTATGTCATATCTTCAGAATCTCATAGTAAGAGTAAGCAGATATGCTGTTAAATATTAGATCTCTAAACTCAGATTTCATTACTATCTTCAACAAAACGATTCGCTTGTATTTTTAAAATATTTGTCCTTAATGAGTTGTTTAATGAAATGAGTGTGTTTTTATATATTATATATTACTGTTTGATCCTTCCTTGAAGTTTTTTGTGCATGCAATCTTTTTTATAGGATTTTCGGGTTACAGTCCATCTTGCGGACCATGATGAAGTGCGAACAGTAATTGGCCATAAGGAATATCCACCAGACGGTATGTATGAGCAGTATAAGCTTAGTGTGGAGTTGATTCCTCTGGATGACAATATTGATATGGATGATGTTAATGAAGGCTTAGGAAGTGTCGCATATCATCCATCAAAATCGTTGGAGAAATGTAAGTTTACTTTGAATTTTTTTTCACTATTTACTTCATGAATTGTTTTTTCAATGTTCGATTTGTTGTAACAGGATATGGGATAGTGCTATTAAAGTAGTGCACATTTGTGGATTCATTTATAAAAACATTCTTCACCATCATTTTTTGATTATTGTGTATTTTGATGGTTTTAGTTGGATTGTAATGTGCAAGATTCATTTCAGCTTTACGTAAAAGAAAAGTAATGAGAGGTAGATCGGAAAACGGAGCGGTGAGGAAGGATCATGTGAAAGTGATTGAACGATGGATCGATGGGGTCGAGTTAAAACCCTGGGAAATAGCTAATTATTGGAAGAATGTCGAAAATAGAACAAGACGTATTTTGGCTGCACCATCGGTTGTTACAGGTTCGCAATTCTTTTGATTTTTATGATTTTACAATATTTTTATCACGTCTGTTATATGTCATTCATTGAAATCAACAGTTCAGTTATATTTTTTCAATTTCAAAAAAAGGGATAATGTAAATAATATAATTGTGACAAAACACTTTGTTGATTCTGTAACTTCAAAAAATTTAGCGAACTATTTGCCACGAATTATATTTTGAATTTTCTTTTCAGTTGGCAATAAACTTTCTACGTCAATTGTGAAACATTATGAGTCTCCAATAGTCCATTCTAATCGTATGTCTGCTGAAAGGCGTCGTCCGCAACCGAGACGCATACAGGACTATGATTATGATATAAAGGATGATGAGGACGATGAAGATGACGATGATGAATATGTCGACGTCGAAACATTGCCAAATATTGCTGAGACGAAATCAATTTCGAGTTTAGAACCAAGACCAAAAATTCCACGATTATCAGAGCAGCGGTCGGAAAGACAGTTGAGGGAAAGGTGATTGCAAAATTATTAACTATAAACAAAAGCTGCTGTTTACTGTTGCTATAGTGGTGAAATTCTTTTTGAGAAAGTTGTCGCTTGGTCGGCCTTCGATAAAATATTGTATCTGAAAGATGGAGAATATCAAGTAGGGATACACACTGGTGTCTTATAGGAATTTTGGTGTATCAATTTTTCTTAGAATTATCATAAACTACTACATAATATACCTTTCATTTTAAAATTTCAGTCAGCATAAAGCGCAGTGGCAAAATCTGAATGTACATCGTCAGTATGAACAGGTGCCAAGGCGGCCAGGTGAACTGCTAGGAGGAGGAAAATATACAATGTTTCAGGTTATTTCATCTTTTTGGTTTTTATTCTAATTTCTTTGAAGGGAATTAAATCCCAGGAAAAACAAGCACAGTAGAAAGAATACTTAATAGGATTGATCGAAGTTTTTTGATTTAGAAAACGAAAGTTCCATGCTGGTTTTTTTATTTTAATACTATATTCATTTATCAAATGTGAGACACTGTATGTATTAGCTATCGAAAGTTCAGAATCCACTTATAATATTTGGACCCACAATTTAGAAGTCGGATGGTACTTTGTGCCGTGTAATGGTATATCAGAATCGCCCAACGCAAGGAACCAGGACAATCAGTACTCCAGGATCTGTTCACTCTTCACCAGTGATAACCTCACAGTCAAGAGCTGGAAACAGTCAACGTGAATCACTGCGAATACCAGTCACTCGAAGAATTGTATCAGTGCCAGGCTCAAGTCATAGTTCTCCTATGGTTAGTTTGATCATTAATTTGCTGTCCTTTATTTTTCCAAGGAATTATTTGTATTTCTCATTACAAACATAAATTCATATGTGTATGCGGGGACTTATTCAGTAGTAAACTATCTTTTTTGAGGCTTTACAAGTTTTCTTTTACATTCTTAGGTCTTAACTCTTTTTCTTTCAAATCTTAGCCACCGATGGGAAAAAGATTGCTGTTGATTCGCCGAAGCGATGGCACGACGCAATATTTACGGCCAGTTACTAGTGGCACAGGTACACCCGGTGCTTATCGAGCGATCCGTACAACACAAGTATTTATTTATGTTTTTTTTTGTTGCTCATTTTTTTATAAGCGTAATTTTTTTACCGAAGAAACATTTCAGATTTGTTTTCATTTTAATTAGTTATCTTGTTGCTATCATACCATTGCCTATCATAGTTAAAGACTCGCGTTGTTTTCTCAGAGCTCTAATTTTGGTTTGAGATTTGCCATCTTAAATATGTACGTTGGGACCAGATGGTGTATGGAATATTTTAAAATTAGAGAGGAAATTTAAAAGTAGAGAAATGATAAAGTTTTTATGAAGAATTACGCAGTTAGAAATGAGGATGATAAAGTAACTTAGGTTATTGTTATTCATACGTAATGTTCCCAAGATTCTCTAGGTATTCCAGTTCAGGTTTTAAACACTTTCTCGACCTTAAGGAGGCCCCAAAAATTTGCAAAATTATTGCTACGGAGTTGATATCATTTCAGGCTGGTGGTGCAACAATAAGTGATGTTCGAGGTCCTCCAACAAGTATGGATTTGTGATCTTTCATAAAACAGTCTCTCTTGAGTGGTACATTATATTTTGTAGTTGTTTTTATTCTTATCCATCAGATTCACACTGACAGTAACAATGTTTACAAAAAGGCATTATGCCTTTTTTACAGGTTCTTCGTTTGTTCGTCCAGTCGGTGCTACTCGAACTGCCTTCACTGGCAATCAATCAATGGGAAGAGTTGTACGATTACCTGCGGTAAATATTAATGGTTGAAAATTTTAGCTAATATGCATACTTAGTATATTGCATGAACTAGTAAAACAAAACAAGATTTGGATTTGCAAGTGTCATACGAGTAGTAAAAAATGATAGGCGTAATTGTTTAATTTATGTGATAAAGAAGGTTGAACTGTACTAAATGATTAAGATGTAATACTGCCTGATATACTAATGGGAGAAAGAGAATTGATAATTGATAATTACTTCATTGTTTTATTTTTCATGATAAGTTTTTCGACTTCTAAGCAATAAGTGATTTTTCCAGCACTCTATGCTTATCCTGTGTACTGATTCATTCTAGAAGAATTTTATTCCATTTGCAGCGAACAGTAGCAGTAGTAAATCATCCATCCGCTTCCGGAAATCAAACTTCGTCTACAGTGCGAATTGGCCGAGTGCAGTCGGTAAATTATATTGATATTAACGTAGTAGCTGTTTACGTGCAGTTCAACTGACTAGTTTACCTTCTATTAAAATATAAATGTCTACTTTTAGTCACTTTGATGAATCATTGAATTTTAGTGATGTCAGAAGATAATGAACGTTATTTTGCAAGCATGACTTAATCTGTTAATAAATTAAGCCTTGATTTCAATTTAAGATTTTTTGCAGAATACAAAACCAAGAGAGGATGATGAAGTGCGCGAACATAATAGTCCGACTACAGCACAGGTAGACGAAGAGTATCGTTTATTAACAGAAAAAGGTCGCTCCTCTGGAAAAACATCTGGATCAGTTCCAAATTCTGGGTAGATTATTCTTACAATTTTTCACAAATATAAAATTGTTATAAGGCTCAGTCAAGCAAATTGCAGTTAGTTAAATATGCATACAGTCACAATCTTAATTTCTGAATTTGTTAAATTCAAATTTCGAAAGTATATCTTTACTGTTAGAAGTGGGCGTGCTGTTAGCAATACAAGACCAGCTGTAACAGTTCAGCCGAGGCAAGGTTTAGCAACAGTAGTGCATTCATCTCTGGAGCAGCAGACATCATCAGGTCAAATATTTGGTGACCGTGATCCTATGGTAAGTAGAAGCCCTGTTTAGCTTGTTTCAAAGGTCGGATCAAAAAGCCCAAATGGTTTTTTATCGGCGCTTGCAGTTTCGTGAATTATACATCGTAGTGGATTTTTCCAGATTAATTTCATTCCAAATGTTGAGTTTCAGATAAGTGGTGGTTACTACAATAATGATGACCTGCAAGCCTATAGCGGGATTTGATAGCTTTATGTTACTGATAAATTGGTCTATGGATCTCTTATATTGCGCTCAGAACAAGTGTTTAGAGATCAGAAACAAAATTTCAGAGTTTTTAGAAATTTTGAAAGTAAAAAATCCAGTAGATTTAAATTTCAAAAATCGGTCTTGAAATATAATTAGGCAAAAATAGCAAGGGGAAGTGATAATATACTAAATCACAAAATAAAATAATAGGACCACTTTATTATTCCACCGAACTTGGACCATTGGTTGATTCAGAAGTGTTGCTTCGTATTTTCTTTGCATTTCAGATAATTTTTCATAAATTGCTATGATCGTGTGACTTTGTGTTATATCTCGGCTTGTTGGATTTATACAATGTTATGCATACGTTAGGATCTGTATAACATCGAAAACAGTGGGCTGAGGATCGCATAGATTTTGCACAGTTACATTGTTATCCATTTACTCTTTTATGTCATCGATGCATCTAATGACGCATTTTGATCTTGCACTTGCGACATTGTCCAGAAGAAAATATCCATACCAGTTCCTCGCCTACTGTAGTTTCACTATAGGTACCTTTCAACATTTTTGTTCCTCAAAGATATCTGTTATTCTTCTCCTGTTGTCAGTTACCTATCTCACGTCGTCTGAACAATGCTTGAAATAGTACGACGCAAAATCTTCATTGTTGTTAATATATTAACTTTAAGAAATTGTAATTTCATGATCCTTATATATATA
>UPTC01001408.1:0-11979 GCA_900537255.1 Acanthocheilonema viteae
AAAAGGAAAAGTAGAAATTATTATTGAAAAATATAAAGAAAAAAATAAAAATGATCAATTATTCTATTTCTTTTTCTTAGAATAAATTTAATCAAAATTTTTTATTAATAGTTTTACTTAATATTACTTAATAATTCTTGTTTGGTGAGAAGAAAAACTTTTAAAAAAAATTACACATATTGAAATATGAAATGAAATTTAAATTGTCAAAGTAATTATTAACTAATTACATTTGGTTAGTTTTTTTTGCTTGATTGCCTCCATATTCTTTTAAGCAAATGTAATGAATAAACTGTTGCATTACCTCCCATTTTATATAAGTTGAAAAATGCTAAATAACATATAAACGTTATTATAAAAGAGAAAACATGCATTTTGGGAAGTAAAAATTACAAAAATATAACTTTTGCAACGAAATATATGCAAGTATTCATGACAATTTGTTTTATTAACAATTATTAACAATTATTTAAATTATTCTCGATAAATTGAAATTTAATCTATGCAAAATTTCTCCTTGTGTTTTCAATTTCGACTAATTCTTTAAATTCAATTTCAATTAATAATTTAAAAATTAATACTAGCAATATTTCTTATTTATGACAAATTACAATTAATCCTGACAAATTAAAAATAAATAAAAGGTTTTTAATTTAACTTTTTTTTAAATTTTCAAGCAAAAAATTTCATTTCCTCTCTAAAATTTACAATAACTGGAAAAATTGTGAATAACCTTTCTAAAGTCATGCACAAACACTGCTGGACGATTTGAACCAAATCGTGGCACACTAATCCTTTCATAATACTGCAAAACAATTCATTTTGTTAATTACCCCGGAAAATTCCGGAAAATTAGTCGGTATTTCTGATAAAAAAATGGCACAAAAAGATCTTTAATGAATGTTATTAATCATTTCTCGATAATTTATCTTTGCAAGTAAAATAATAATTTCACTCATAAATGAATGACATTTAAACCATACAGATATCTTCGAGGATGATTGTTTTCCAAATTATTTCATCAAATAAGTAATTCAAATTATTTATATAAATAAAGAATTCAGTTATTTGAAAGAATTCAATTATTTGTCAGTTCATTTGAATTACATGAAAATCTCTGCTTTGATACTGATCATATATAAATAAACATAATCCAATGATACGAGATATTTATGAAAATGTCATTATCTTTTAAATTATTTGATTGTATATTTTTTTTTAATTTTCAAATTATTTTTTTGAATAACAAAAAAAAAACATTTTTATTTATCAGATTATTTCGTTTAAATAAATGAAAAGTTTTAAATAATTTAAACAAATAAAATTTTTATGCTTCAAATTATTTCCATCGCAAAAAATTCTTTTTTTTTCTTAATGAAGCAAACATTTTTTTTTTTGCTGATAACTTTACATTTCCGTCTCGTATTATAAAGATTAAAATTTAACAATAGTGGAATATTCATATTGCAACAATTCTCTCTCTGACTTCCCAATTTCTTTCAAATTTTTTCCTAAAGATATCCTGTATTTGTAGGGTGGAACGATTTCGATCTCATAGCTGAGATTTTTGTGTCGTTATGATTATTCTTGATTTTCTAAAATATGCTTAAATCGAGCATAATTTATCTACATCATATAACAATATTACTTTAAAGATATAAAGTTAGGAATAATTCTCGAATTCTTTCTGCTGTTTCTTCAATGCCATCTATTTTTTTTACTGGCGCTCTTGATAGCTTCAATATTTTTATCGCTATCTTTAGTAGAAGAATTCATTCTGATTTTACTGGCCCAATTCTCAAACTTACCATTTTCAGATTGGGCAATCCACTTACTTCTTTTTCGTTAAATTCCTGACTCTCGAGATACCACTGAATACTTCATTCTTTCAATTTCTTCAATCTCATCGCCATCTTCTTCAACCAATGGTATTAGCATGGCTTAAATGCTGAAAAGTGGTCATCATTTTATTGCATCATTTTTTACACTGTTCAATCATTACCACTCAAAATTTCAGAATTTCGCTATATTTCGCTTAAATTTTTAGGGCATATTTTACCACTTTCACGAAAATTTTCTCCCTGTTTTTTAGCGCCACACATAAACTGCGAAATCAATTCGTATAAATAAATTTAAAAAGTAAAAAATAAAACGAAATAATTACCCTTTACACACTTTCTTGCACAAATTACTGTAATACGTTAAACAACTTTGCTTGAAAGCTTTAGTCTTTCTTCATTGAAAAATAACTCTGCAAAATATGCAAATTTGTCAATTTTTTCAGAAAATTAACAAACAAATAATGATTACAATTTAAGATTTATTTGGAGTATTAGTTAAGAGATATCATAGCATAAAAGTAACAACGATTGAAATAATCAATATAGCTTACTTGATAACATAAATGAGTCTTCTTTCAATCACTTGATACATTATCAACATTATCATAAGAATTCTTATTATCGATTAAGCAATAAAGCACTTAGTGGAATTTGGTTCAGTCAGCTTATGTATATTTTAATCCCAAATAGTAAATTGCATTAAAAAAAAATTTGCCTCATTGTTAAATTTTAATCTTTATAATACGAGACGGAAATGTAAAGTTATCAGCAAAAAAAAAAAAAAAATTTTTCTCTCAATTTGTAACATTAAAATTGTTGTGAAAATCTTTTGTAGTTAATGTTGAATTATCATAAACAAATATTTGTGATAAAGATTTTACTGATCGATGAAGAAATTATTCTTGTACACTGAAAAACAATTATTAGAAGAATATCACGGGATTAACGAAAATTTTATATGAACGATAAATCGTTTTACAGTAATTTGACAAAATGTGCTAAATGATTGATAATTTTTTGAAACGAAACGAATTAATTAGATAATTAATTGAATTTAATTCTTTACAACAATTTGATAACGAAACCAATTATGATCTTTTGGAGCAACGAATTAATTGTACAAGGAATCTGTTTTTATTATTTTACCACAATTTAGTTATTGAAGAAAAACTATCTTTATTATGCAAATTTGTAAAACACAAAATTACTTTTATTATTTCAACGAATTTATATTATAAAATTAGTTTTTTGAATTTTCAGTACTGCGATAATGCTAATATCTAGTAAATGTTTTGATCAGAGAAAAATTCGTTCCTTACCACATTGATTACTCAGTTCCCTAATAATTAATTGATTTTCGAGATGCATTTTGGAACGGTCTACATTGGTAATTCTAGCAGCTAGGAAATTAGGAAAGACAAGTCGACATGTGCATTATGAATGATGTACTTTCACTATTTAAATTCAATATCAATAACTTCTAAATAATTATTAATTAATTAAACCTAATAGTTTTACCTATTAAATAACTATTTATGTTACTTTTTAAATCTAAAAATAAGCATAAATTTTCTTTCCTTCTCTTCTGCCCCGTACACTGAGTGTGTTTAACATTTCAAAAAAACGTTTATCACTAACCGAATTCAAATTAAATTCATTTTTATTCCCGTATTCTCATATTAATCTAATTCCAAATTTATGAAAAATATGCATGCAATTTATTTGTTATCAAATGGTGAAAAAAAAAGTGAAATAATCAATCAAATTTATTTTGAATCATTTATTTTTTTTGAGGACTTTAAAAAACCTTCAAAATTTATTCTCATCTAATTCTCATTAGCATTTAACAAATGTTTTTATTAATTGCAATTTTACTAACATAGAAATCATCATTGTATTTTACTGCATTTGGTTGAGCTATACGAATATTCGACAGATTACATCGCCTGCTAATTGATGCCACAGTTTTGTTTAAATTTCTTGAAACAATTTAAAGCAGCTACTCTACTCAAATCATCCCGTTGCTCATTCTATCTTCCGGAAAAAAAACGGAAACAAAATTGAATTTTGTATTAGTTTAGTGCGAAACCGAATCTTTAACGGATAGGATGTACGACGAAGATGCAACAATTTAACCAAAAGAAACAAAAACTAATCATTCTAAAAATGATTACGACAATGAACAAGTGGTTGGATAGATGAGGTCATTGTGTGTCTGATGAAAAGGTCACTGCTATGATTCCTTCATTAATGATAACAATTCCAAGGCTTGATGCATGAATCACTGACAGTGTTTCGGATGATTAAAATTTAAATGATTTGAATTAACAAAATTGAGTAAAATAAAAGTTAAATTTTTCATATTGTTCTATATTGCTTTTATCAATAAAATTTACATGTAAAGAATTTTTTTATACAACCATGCATGTGTTGGATTTTTAATGATTGAGAAAATGAACGGGAAATGATAGGTAGTAATCAAATATGAATAGCTCCCATGATTGGCTAAAGAAAATTACGGATAAAATTAATTTAAAGCTTGCCGAAAACTAAATAAGGAAGGCTTGGTGGCTTATTTGACTTATTTTCGATTATCAAAAGGGCAAAAAAACGATAAAAACTTGGACCAAAATTAATGAAATAACCATCCTTATTGATAATATTCAACCTCAACGAGAAATGCTTTGCAGAAGCTTTTTGCGTGTCAATCGTTTAATTAAGTGATATTTTAAATATTCTTGTGTGGGGAATTAAATGATTAAGAGAGGAAAAACTTAGCTTTTAAAAAAATTCCTCAAAATTTTACCTTTGTTGTATATTCAGCTTTATTGTAACTCATTTTTCTTTGCTAAAATCATTTTGCAATGGAAAATGAATTCAATTCGCAATGCGATAAATTTTTCAATTAATTATATTGCAAAAAAAGTGATGTCAGCTTATAATCCTGCAATAATTAGTTTATTTTTTTGTTTTAAAACTTTTATTGCTTTCTTAAATTGTGCAAGATTTTAGACTAAACAAAGGACAATTCATAAATCAATTGATTATTAGCTTTGATTGATTTGAATATCTGAGATAAATGAGTGGATGATATGCTTTGATATATCGTGCAACTCTGAGATATGTGTGATGAGATGGATAAGCAAATGGTGTAAAAAGTGAAAAGCAAATGCACAGTTGCAGTAATAAGCAATTGTACACAAAACTTTTCGACTCACCAAAAACGCATGCAAATTTAAATTTACTTTTATTTTAATGAATTTTTATACAATTTAAAATGCTTACGACAGTTTCTGTTTCTGATGTATGGAACTATTTTTGTTGAAAATGATATCGAGGAAATTTAGGTAATTCGATAGATGAAAATATTTCCGAACAGTATCATTTCTCGTATGCTTCTTTTATTATAATCAACAGTTTTTGAAATAAAGCTCTCATTTCCTTGTTTTTTTTTTTTTTGAATTTCACCTTCATAATATAACTTTACCACAATAATACTTGCATTTCAGATTCTTTTATCAGTAATGGATTCAATCTAATTTTAAAATTGCATTTATTAGTAATGTAAATGAATTGATAATATAATATTGGCATAATATCATTAAATAATTAAATTCTGTTATGATTGAAAATTTTGCCATAATTAAATGATTTCGAATCAGTGATAATTTGTCATTCCGTTTTAAAATTAAAATTGTTATGATGAAAGTGCTTGTAATTTACCAAATGACATACAAATGATGAAGATAAAAGTATTACTACTGTGATAAAGAAAAGTTTCCAATATCAAAAATGAATTTACCAATCACATCTCTTTTCCAAATGGAGATGATATTGTATTTTCAAGGGAAAGTGAACATTTCTTGTACGATCATTTTAATTTCTTTTGTGCTTTCACTCTCCTTTTTTGTTTGTTATTCCATTTGATCTTTACTCTTTTTCAACTCCATTTGAAGTTTCATTTATGTTTTTTCTCATATCGATATTTTCTATTCTCGATTGTTTATTAAATATCTGATTCATCGTTTTTACTGTATATATTATAGGATTGTTAGTTTTGCTAGCAGTTTATGACGGCAAGAATAATTTTAATAATGATGACTGTGTTATTTTCTTGATTGCGAAATGATGAAGTTATGAATATGAATATATTGATAGTTACTGACAACTTTTACCATTATTTGTAATTCAATAATTTCCCGTGGTGTACTGTTAATCATATTTCAAGAACTCTGTAAATAAACATCTAATTATATTGACACCTTTAATTGAATATTTTTTTAATAATGGTATTTTATTCTTTTCCTAAAATTGAAGATTTTATTGTTGCACAACAGCGGTTAGATCAGAAATTATTGAAGCAAAATATTATTACAAATGTTATGTACAATTCTGGAATTCTCAAAGATTAGCCTATCTGGTTTGAAGAATTATTTGCAGTAATAGAATTTTTTGTCATCATAACTAATTATTTGATTAGCGCTTTAAGTTATAATAAAAATAATGCTTAGTTGGAAGTGAATATTCTGAAAATTTAGTACAGTAATTTTAGTTGGATCTTTCTTTATTCATTTAAAGCATTGCTAAAAAGGAATGATATTTTTATAATGCATACATTTTGTTTGATATTAAGCAGTGATGTGTGATTTTATAATCAATTTCATGTCCCCATGAAGAATTTTCAAAGTGCTTCAGAAGTTTTTTTTTTTTTTTTTTGTACAAGTTAATTTTTATTTATCATTCTAATTGGATAATTATTCAACTTCTTTTTCATTCTTTTTTCAAATACTGGAAATTATTTCTTTGTATTTCCATTTATTTTTGAAGCATCATTTTGTCTATTTTGCTTTCCTGTCATTTTCCATAGCATTGAATTTTTTAATCACTATGATGATAACAAAGCTATAAACACACGACTAATTGTATTTATTTGTCAATGTACATCTTTTATTTGAGTTCAAATTAAATTTCTAGACTTTAGATTTGCTATTAATTTCTCATCCATTATGATATGGAAACTCTCGGGTACACACGGATGACAATGTCAAAATTTGATCATGCTAACTGTTTAATAGGCCTTTTGCAATATTCCTCTGAGAATTTTTTTAAAGTGAATTTTTGGATTTCAGAATTATTTCATCTGACTTCTGAGAATTATTTCGTCTAATCTATACACTTTTAGCTTTAATTAAACTTGGGAAAAATTGGATTTGTTTCAACTTTTTTGTCATATATATAAACTTGAAATTTGAATAGATATGAATATAAATATCTGCGTTCGGTCTCGATGATAAAGGACAACTGCGTTTTGTGGTTGTGTGCGTGTGTGTGTGTGTGTGTGTGTGTGTGTGTGTGTGTGTGTGTGTGTGTGTGTGTGTTCAAATGATCGAATGATGGATCTGTTTTGGATGGTTTTTTTTAAACAATGTAATTTGGATGTAATTTTATAAATAATGAGATTTGGGTGTAATTTTTGACACAAAGTGATGCTTTCCTGCTCATTCCTTCTTCATCTTTTAGCTCTTTTAATTTTTCCTTCGTGAAACTTTCTATTTTTAGACTTTCAAATATCAATTAAAATATTGATATCGGAAATTGAAAATAAAAACTGAAACTTAAGCAGCTTTGATTTTATGCATTAAATCCTCAAACTATATACTATCATTTTATTTTTTTCGTGAATTTCTGTTCGAGATGAAATGATCATCCAATCATTATTCAAATTTGTTTATCTAATGTTATCTGATATAATGCGGCAGTAATTATTAACATTTATCTATCATTTTATTAAACTGTTTTTGTTATTGCAACTGAGCAGTGATACAGATGTATTTGTGTTTGTGATAGAACCAATGACTAATGAAACAGTGCTTTTTCTGCTTTTCTAATGCTAATTAATCACCAACTGTTCTTCTTTCCTTGCCATTTCTCGTTCATTCCATTTTTTCCTCTCTTTCATTCCATCTTTTCTTGCTTGGATTTGGTTGTACTTCCCGGTTATCGGAGTATTTTTATTGATTTAACTTTACAAAATTCTGTTTATTTCGAAGATTCAAATTTTAAGGCATTATTTTTTGCCTCACTTTTAAGAGAATTATAAATTGTAAGTTTCATGCATTATTAAAATTATCAAGTGTATTTAGCTATTCTATTTAGCGTAAATATCGTTAATACATCGTCATTGGAGTTTTTTACAGAGATTTACTTATAAGTAAATGTTAAATCATTTCATTCATTCCGAGATTTTGATGAATAAAACTTTATGGCAATAATTTGCTAATATACGGTATGTCAATAACTTTTCATTTCTTGAATTTTGAGAAATTCAAATTGTTATTGCTTCCAAAGTAAGATACTATGTAATGCATTTCATAAGAAAATTTTTTTAAGTTTTCGTTGAAATTTCAGTTCCTAGAATGTAGGAAGCCAAGAATTCTATTGATTTTTGTGGTTTAAGCAATAGGATATAAAACTCTTATTGCACAATAGTTTTGGCTATTCGAAATTTTTAACCTTTCTGGAATTTTTTCTCCCCTTCTTGTAAATTCATTTGAAAAATTTATGAAAATGTTCGAAATGAGTAATGATTTTATAACTGGAAATATTCAAAAATCTTTGAGTCTCCAATAATCCTTTGTAAGTCTAATTGCGCATGTTTGATATTGACATAATCTATTATCTTATTCTCAAAATATCTGCGCTTTTCATAGGTGAAGATTAATGATTCTAATAGCTTCAAATCGACCATGATCAAATGATCTATTAATTTTAATAATTTACTGACCTATTCAATATATTGTATTTTACACCATCTTTTTATTATTACGGTGATAAGTCAGATACGTCATATCATGACCATCGCTTATTCATACTATATTTCACTATTATTATTATCATCATAATCTCAATTATGAGCATTGGTGGTGATGCTTCTGCTGTACTACCACCAGCGTTATTGGCACGACCAAGCGTACGTCGAGGTTCCGTTTTTTCGGATTTGATAACAATTTTTCGCCGAAGTAGTTCGCATCCAAATCGAATATTTCGACATCTTTCACATTCACCAACTAACAAATTGACGAAAAATGAAAGGCAGTAAGTTATTTTTTTTTATATTCTATTATAATTGATGTTATCAGTTTTAGATAACGACCGAATTTTAGAATCGTATATTTGCCACTATTACTGCTGCTGCTCCTCCTGCTGCTATTGATGAAGATGATGATAAGATGATATGATGATGATGGGTTATGTCGGAGAATGAATACAATACTTTTGCAATAATTGAGTGTAATAAAGTCATAAGTTAACAATGCCTGTTGACTATTTAATTGCAATTTTTAGCTATAAATTTAACAATAATACTGCTCTTTACTACATTTCAAATTGCTGACAGCCGACTTCTACCATTAAAGCTGCTTCTCAGATACACATACACACATACATATACATACACATACAACATAGGGCTCGCTGCAGGTAACAGCTGTGAGTACGTTAAGAAAGAAGGAAGGAAGAATGTTTTTCGTTAAATTTCTAATTAATCCTTGTCAATAATCACGTATTAGCATGTTAGTTTTTCCTTACATTTTTATAATTAATCAGTAAAAGTTGTTTTTTTTTGAAAGATTCTCAATTAATAGAATATGAGAATGTCTTCATCGAAACCCTAGTGAAGATCATTCATTTTTTAGATAATTCTATGAAGAAACAAAATGCAATTTTAACATTTGAATTTAACGAAAAACTGCATTCACATTTACTTTACACCTTTTTATTAATATACATTAATATATTTGGGAGGGATGAAAGAAATTTGGTTTGAGTTAGAAGATATAATCATTAAGTGAGAGATTAACAGCAACGAAAGATGAAAATGAATAAAAGGTTTGGAAATGAAGAAATTAAAAAAAAATAATATAAGATCATATAATTTCCTTGTAATCAATGATTGTAACGAATATTTAATTTGATAGTATAGATTATTAATGTAGTATCAAGCATTTTTATTTTATCAATACTATCAGCGTCATTTGTACTGTTACATTATCAGTATAGTTTTACTCATGATAAGACAATGTAAATTAGTGCAAAATTTTTTTGTTCCTTAAATTATCAGAAGACAATGATTGCTTGGAACGAACATTCAGCTATATATTACTAACAAAATATTCACTTTGATACAATATTTATGTAAAGTTCAATGGGTCATTATCAGTATTACAATAATAAAAATATTGATATCAAGATCATAAGAAAGCACGATAATTGGAGATAGGAGGAGAGTTAGCATATCAAATTTAAAAATTGGAAGATGAGTTTACTATACATAATAATTGATATTTTAGGAAAACCAACAAATTTTCTAAGCCAACAGCATACAATTATGAGCAGAATCAAGAAGAGGAATCAGAAGAGAGTGGTGGTAAACCGATGAGTCGTCAAGTATTGCTGGATAAAATTCGAGAAAAAAAGGAAGTGATTGGAAAATTACGTTGTCAGCCATGGAATATGAACCGTAAGCGACGAACTTTAAGGTAAGGATAGCATACTTAGCATACTACATACTAAGGTAAGGATAGCATACATTTTCTCTATTGAATTTTATCAAATTTTGATAAAATACTGTCAAAATTTTCGACTGAACAGTTTATTGTTTCGAGGATAATCATTAATATAAAAGTTTATTCTTTGTAAAAGATTGGCCTGTAATATTACATGATAATTGTAGTGTCAATTGAGGATAACTTCTTCTGGATTGTTAGTGATTAAAATAATCGTTTGGAAATTTGAATAAGGAATTAGTAAAAGATTTAATTGAGTGACAGTCCAACAGAATATAATTTGATTAACCGCTTCGTTTCGAAATTACACTAATTATACTTCCCTCGTTGGGCGATGTTTGATAAGCACCTGATATAGTACACAATTGATATTTGCAGTTAATTGGTAGAACTTAAACAGAGGAATCACACAATAATTTGATATATGAATAGAGAGACTTGCAGTGGATAAAGTCATTAGTATCGTGAAAAATATTTTTTTAATTTATGAGAACAGATTGGTATTCCGTGATAATTATAATTGGAAAGATTTATTTGAAAGAAGATTGGACATACTAATAATTAACGACGTCTAACAGTGAATAGTGAATTTCTGATTACTGGTTGGTAGGAACTCAACCGAGTCGGTTTGTTCCGAGCTTGAAGTAAGAACCAGAATTTATACATATATCAATAGAAACGATATGAAGATGGATACGTGTGATAAAGTCACAAAAGATCACCCAGATATACATGGGATAAATCAATATTAGATTATCCGGACATGTATGAGACAAATCAATAACAGATCATCCGGACAGATATGGGACAAGTCAATATTGGATCATGCAGACAGCGAGAGATAATCTCACAATTAGGCAATGCTATGCGATGAAGAGGAAGAAGGAAGCGATGGGAAAAATGATTACTCATTTGCACATTTGTTGTCACAGATAAAAAGAAAGATAGAGAACATGCGATGGCGGGAAATGTTTTAATGGGCAATGACTGTGAATGGGGCACACACCGTTGATAGGAATTTGAATTTAGCATTAATGGAAAGATTGCGGAAAGCGGCTTATTTAGCCTAACTGTCAGCTATACAAAATCTCTATTCATGTAAATAATTTTATTTCATAAAATTTCGGGTTTCCCGAGAAATAGTTTGACCAGCGATCATTTAGTCCTTCGAAGGTGAACCGGTGTTAAAGGGGAAGTTATTTTGCCGTAAATTTTTAGAATAGTACATCAAGAAAATGAATAAAGAATATTCCATCATTTAATTGAGAATAATCGATACAAAGGATTTCTATAGCATAAATTTCAAAATACAACGATACCTTGATTATGTAAATTTTTTATATTATGAAGTTATTTCGATTCCTCGGTAAATGTTGCGCAAATTTTTTAATCTTTATCTCTGTATTTAAATTGGTAATAAAAAATTAAAATCTTTGAAAAATGAGAAATAAAAATTTCATAGGCTTCAAATATTTTATATTTTATAACAATGGCAATTATGCAAAATATATGGCAATCGACAGCTAAAGTATTATTAAGTGAAATCTATTTTAAATAAAAATTTGAAGATTTTA
>UPTC01001409.1:0-16257 GCA_900537255.1 Acanthocheilonema viteae
TAAATGAATAAATAAATGAATAAATAAATGAATAAATAGTTAAATAAATAAACAAATAAATAAATATATGATTCTTCCTTAGTCAGATTTAGCACAAAACATTCAAGTTCATTTAGATCGAAAAGAAATGATACTTTCTGCCACATGTGTTTCGCACTGGTAATTACCATGGTCCATATGTCGATAGCTTTCTATCTAACATCATGAAGTAGTTCATCCGGGATGTTAACATATTGTAATGGCACTTTAGCGTGAACAACAATGTTTAGATATTCTCGCTGAAATCATTCAAATGGTATAGGATCTTATGAATGAAGGGCATTTTATTACCTTGCAGTAGTTACGGACTTTAAAAAGACAAAAAAAACCAATCAAGAATAAAGGACCCCTTAAAAAGCCAAGGCAGTGCAATAGCGGAAGCTATGAACACTTGAAATGGAGATACCTATCACGCAATGGAAAACGAATTTGCTGATTTCAAAAATGAATGATTTCTAAATACTACCTCATGGAATTCAATTCAAGTTTTTATCATCTGTCTGACACTTTGTCGGTTCATCGGTTATCGTTGCAATGCAATGATTATAGTTTTAGTTCAGACGATATTTCATAGTAGTTGTGCTTTTGTCATAAATTTACATTATAAATATCAGCTGTTGTTTTTGATAGATCTGTAGTAGTAAAGATTTGAAACTTTTGTGCTTCTTTAAAAACCCTACATACCATGTAAATTTGCTGTATAATACCAATGAAGAAATAAGTCGGTGCTTATTAATTAGAAAAACAATGTGTGTTGTCTTGAATACCATCAGGAGTGTGAGAAATTACAATAATGCAAAACATAATTATTTGAATTATAAATGGTCTACTAATGTGACCTATAAACGAATTAAACGAATGGTGTGCAAAACTCGCTGCAGAAGAGGACTGTTGTTAACATTCTTTAATTAAATGAGGAGACTATACACAGTATCTTGCGCATCAGAAAAGTAGAAGTAAGTTTGTGGATTCGCTTATGAAAGTTTCCTGCAGATTTCATTATTTATTTGCTTTCAGTTTGGAAACACTTAATGTATGATGTGTTTCTTGTTGGCCTCGCTTGCGCTGTGAATTTATTCTCTACTTTCTATTTCTATGGTTCTCGGATGTATAATTATTAGAGTATTATAATTCGCCTTGTTTTTGTTTGAAAGTTAGAATTGTCTGGGAACTTAAAATCGATCAGTTATATATGGTGATGTCCAGTTAAAGGTTTGAAGGAAATACCAAATATGTATTGAAAGTGGACGAATTGTTCTATACCATTTGTTGAATAAGATGTTTACTATCTCAAATTCCCTATAATCTGTAAGATATTTCTGTTACTGAATAGGGGGAATGACGCTTTGTTGAACATGAGAACTCGTGAACAGCTTTATGGATTTGAGTTTTGATACTTCAGGTAATATATATACCAACCAGTTTGCTTTTAGTGTACTTCGCAGAAAAATTTTGCTGAAAAATTTTCAAGCATCTTTATAATGAGTTTCAGAGAAATAACTTTTGAAATTATGAGTTTAATCTTAATTTGCGTCTAAGATGAGGTACATAATGAACTGCAAAGTTCTCCTAAGGACCAAAACAAAGAATAACCTTGGGGTTTATTTGTGCGTTGCTTGCAAAGAATGTGTTAAATTTGAATACGTGGTTCACGTAAGTCTAATGCATATGTAGAAGCTGTTCCTTGTCCGACTGAGTTCTTCCAATTAGTTCTTGGATGTTGTTCAAAGTATTGTTTTGTCTTAATTTATCTTGCCTTTATCAGTCATTTCTAAGCTGTCCTTTGCTGCAATTTTGCTATATATTCCAGTTTTTGCAAACAATCGGTTTAGAAGTCTTAGTTTTGGACCGGAATACATTATTTTAATTGAAGTAAGTATTAAAGGATGATTGGTCAGTCTTTTTTCACTTTTACGGGAGAAACATATGTGGCACTTTTGTTTATAATGAGAATTCCAACAGAATTTCGACAGTAACACTTCTTTGTTTTCATTATTAGTGCCGTAAGTCCCAAAACAACATTTTTCAATTTAAATATTTATTAATGGTTGCTGGAGGATGATGGGGAAGCCTTACTTCGGGTTACTAAATTTCATTATGTCCGCTGTCCGCGGTCATGCAGTTCAAACATTATCTCCGGTTGACTGCTGTAAGATGTGATGTTTTGGAAAATGCTTTGAGCCAAATAGGGGTGAGTATATTAGTTGATCGTTATTTTAGTATAGGAGATCCCATTTCTAAATCGCAAAATATTTTGAACCGTGAAGCCCATTTTAATCAAAAAAAACTTGTAAAGTTTTATCGACACTGGTGACATAATTTAGAAAAAAATATTTTGCTAGTGCCGCTATGAATTAAATTATAACATTGTAATTAAAAAAAAAAATTATAACTCAGCTTGAGTATGCTTGGATCTCTAATTTCATAAATTTCGTGTTAACAGCAGCATAGTTTTACAGCAAAAATCAATGTCATAAATCTTGCATTTTCATCCTATTCTTTCCTCTTTTTTCGATCCTTCCTTTTCATCATTTAGCATTTTTCCGAACCAGTTTTCCCTTTTCGTTTTCCCATCTTCCTGTCGCATAATTACTTAGTTTTCACCAGCGTGGAGTTTTTACACAGTTCATTAAAAACTTTGAATTCCTTTCTAGCATGTCCATCTACTCTTTTTCTCCTGCCTTTATCCATACCAATCGAAAAATTCGATTTCATAAGCAATAATTAATGAAACATCACATCTATCAGCAGCAATTTCTGTTTTGCACTTCATCTACCTTGTTCAGAAATGTATCAACTTCTGTCCAAAATCAGTTTGAACATGTATGATTCACAGTTGCCCTTACTTTCATCTAATGTGAAGGACACTGTTCTATTCTCTTCTGTACGTGCAGTTTCCTAAAGATTTGCACTCTCAAAGTCTGTTCTATCCGTAATCGGATTGTAAACCCGCTGATTGATAATGCTGTTAACCACTGCTCACTTTTCTCTACGCCGGAAATATTCATTCTTTCATTACAGTTTTTACGATGTTTTTTGAGTATACTTATTGTTTTGAAAAGTACTTTTTGTCTGAATTGCTCTTGTTCGTATGTCAAGCGTTCCGATGCATTTACGTAAGCTCAGAATAAGCAACGCAATATCACTTTAAAGATAATCGGATTTATATTTCAAGTAAAAAAAAACAATAGAATTCAGTGGTTGTATGATGGACGAAGCAAAGAATATGGCGTTACTTTTTTTCATGGACCACCTAATGCAAAAGAATGGTCGGCGTACAATCCATGATCTCAGCTGCCAGTTCGGTGCACGTGGTTTCACTGCAGAAATGCGTGATGCGGTTGGTACCACACAGGAAGGCCTCACCGATTTCCTCAATCAACATCCCTCACTGTTTACAGTTGAGGGAGATCAGGTAAAGCACTAATCAATTTAATGCAATATATCTCTCGTTTTGTCGACCAAAAAATTTTCTAAAGGTTCAGTAAACATGTAAAGTCACATCATAATACGTGCAGGCTTGTCCATTTCTAATAATTTCGTCTTTGTTTTTGATTCTGCAACGATTTAGTTGTGGTTTCAACTATAAATATTTGATTAAAAATTCCGATATTTTTAGGTTTGCTTAAATGGATTCGGTGATATGACAGTGAAGAACAACCCTTTATTGCAAGCGACTGCAAACGCTAGAAATCGTGATTATGTGAAGGAAGCGGTGCAGTTTTTTGAAGCAAAACTACAGAAATTCGGGCCGGAGTTGCAGGAATGTCTTGTTTACTACACGATTTTTTCGTAAATGCAAAAGCGCTCCGTTCGTAACAACCAGTCATTTTCATTATTGATATCAACCACGATTTGATGATAATGTAGTGTAAATTACATAGATTGAATTCATATTTTTATTTGCTCACATTCAGATATATATTTCAAGATATTAGGGGTACTGTCATGCTTTAGTGATTATTTAAATTAATCTAAATATACTTACAGATTAAGAGTCTGCTCGGTCATCGTTCACAAGCGGCTCCTGAAGTACGTCTGGTATCTGGTAGGCATCTAAAGGATTTCTGTGAGTTTCTTCAATCGCAGAATGATCACTTTGTGGTTGAGGGAGATCGCGTTCGGCTAAAAAATATGCCCGAACCTAGTAATGCTGGTATTGAATTGGATGATGAAGGAAAACCTTTAGCTGGTGTCAAAGCCAAACAAGCAGCTGTCGAGTATCTCAGATCTGTTGTGGAGCAGGTTTTTTCACTTATAATCTTTAAGGTTTTTAAAGAAAACACATTTTTTCTTGCGAAAAAATGTGTTTTTTTTAAAATTCCGCAAGAAAATTTTTGTTGATTGGAAAGATTACGATGTGCTTTCATGCAGAATGTAAAAAAGTTCAGGTCCCAAGAAGAGCTTGCTTTGAAGAAATAAGTTCTGTAGTTCTAAAACCAAAAATGAAAAAGCATTACCCATAAATAACAGTGATGAACTGCCCGTGTCGTAAAAGTTTTTGATTTGAGTAGTTTGTTGTTTCGCAGATAATGGTCGTGGTAAAGGTTTATTTTTTGTGGAAGATTAGTGGTAATATTATATGACAATTGTAATGTCAATAGACGAAGATTTTTTCATTATTGGTGATTGAAGTAATCGTTTTAAAGTTTGAATCCCATTCAAACTTCGAAATTGGTCGAATTGATTGAGTCGTAGTTCAGGAGAATATAGGTAGTGAGACCGTTTCGTTTCAGTACAGAAATAACACTAAAATATGTATGGTCCTTCTGAGTTAGGCAGTGCTCGGTTAGCATTGTTTATAATAAATAGTCAGTTGATCATTTTATAAACGAAACTAACGGCAAACAAGAATCATCGTTATTTGAAAGGTGAGACTAATGGTAAACATGAGGCCATAGGATATAAATCATGAGCAGTATTTCTTAGAATCAAAGCAATAAACAAAGCATATTTCATCATTAAGAATTTGAGACAAGCTACAGTAATTATTGATGATATTCTTGGAACAATAACAAACACATCTTATTTGACTGAGAATATTCGAAACGAAGGATTTCTATAATACAGATTTAACAATACTTGATTATATAGATATTTTTCATTATAAAGTTATTTCGGTTTTCCGACAACCAGTGTAGTAGCCATGAAAATCTCAATTTGTAGAATGATGAACAGCCGATACCATTGGATGCATTCTATCAGAAATTTTGCGATCGTTTTTCTCATACGGTCAGACAAGAAGTAGCAACCAATCCGAAGGAATTATTGCAGTTCTTAAAGCTTAATCGCAATGTGTTTTTTATAAGATCTAATAAGGTTATTCTTGAAAAAAAATTATTTTAGTTGCTATTTGGTTGAAGAGTGCAAGAATTTCCTTCTCTCGCTATTTGCTGCTTTGCACTGTTTTATCTTTTTAATGAATTATTTATTACTAATTTCCATCAAAATTTGCGGAGTATGATATGATTCTAGATCTAAATTTTATCTCTTACTAGGTTTCGCTTGTGAAAAATCGCGCTTCAGAAGATGGTTCAGAAAGTGGCTCCACTGAGAGTTCAGAACTTGAAAATAATAGTAGCCATCTAAATAATAATGCTATCAATCGAATCAATCTTGTGAAAGCCTTAAAACCTGCAAAGGTACCGAGCCATTTTGTCATTTTTTAGTTTTTTCTTGCGAAGTTAACCGGTAACACTTGTAAGCTTTTTCACCGCAATATATGCAACTTAATGTGATTGAGTTTTTGGAAAAATTTTTCAGGAATCAGTATCACTGATAAACGCAGAAATTGATAGTATGGAAGAACGAGTTGTTGGTGTTGATTTTAAGACTGTTACCCTTGGCATACAAGGAGAAGAATTTCTGTCTCTGATTGTATTGGCAACAACCACACAAATAATTGTTTTCGATGTTGTTCATAGTGATACCATATTATTGGAAAGTGGTGTTAAAGAAATTTTAGAATCTGAGAAAATTATTAAGGTATATTTTATTGTACTTTTTCCATAGAGATTTTATGGAGTCATTTTGAGGCAATTAGAGTTTGTGATACAGAAATGATCGGCCCTGGAGTGGTTCGACCATTCTAGTATTTAAGTGTTTGGGAAATATCATTCACTAAAGACCATCCGGAAGGTTTTAATCAAGCATAGAAGATACTCTTTCGCTATTTCATGTTGATCTACGAAGTTCAAGTAACCCTAATCATTGATCATCTATCGATGGATGGGGTTTAACTGCTAGCGTCATAAACATCTTCTACAAGATCAGTTCGCAGTTTTTCCAACGTTCAGTCATATCATCGGAGTATATTTGTGTCCTCACTGTGCGAGTGGTCTTGATGGGGTGTAAGTCCTATGTAAACTCTTCTTATATGTTTAGTTTACCAGGTAATTCATGATGCCAAGAGAGTGGCCACTTTGCTTGCTCATCGTTATGCCATCAATCTTAGAAAAATCTTCGATACGCAGGTAAGCTCGTATTTTCGTTCTATTTCAGTAGAAATCAATTTCATCTAGGGACAAATCAATGGAACTGTTTTGCTGAAGTTTTAGTTGACTGCAAAAAATCGGTAAAATCTTTGTGTTCAAAAATGTCTGTGACAGGTAGCTCATGCGATATTGCAACATGAGAAGTTTGGCAAAGCTTTGACGGACATGCGTACAATGCCATTCCTAAATCTTCAAAGAGTTTACTATCCACAGTCAATCATGATGTCAGATGCTACGCCTAGGAAGCTCACTCAATCGCCAAGGTTCAAAATTTGTTATTTCTTTGTATTTAAGGTGTTAATCGTTCTTGGTAATTCGTTTTCTGAAGAATAAAATATTGTCATAAAATTGTTTCAGTTGGGGTCTGCGGCCGATAACGGAGGATTTTCTAGTGACTGTGGTTGAGGAAGCACACTGTCTTGTAACAGTATTGTATCGTATGATGAGTACTATGTTGCCGAAGCATCTTCTGGCACTGTTTGAGGAAAAATGTCTGAAAGCATTGATACCGAATGCAAATCGGCCACCACCAGCAGTATTTCAAACCAACGGTACGACACCATTTAGATCATCAACAAGGAGAGCGGTTGCAACACCAATTGTCAACAGCATCATTGTTCCTTCACCAAGGCAAGTGAGCGATGCCTCAACACAAACATTTTCCACTGGCGAAATTAATGTTCTCAGTGTGTATTACGATAATTAATTTCTTTATATCGATTAGTCGATTAATCTGCTAATTAAAATATACTAGAAAAGACCAGTAATTAAATGCTCATCGTGCTGTGTAATATTGCTGAAACTTGTGATATGGTGATAATTGCGGTAGTAATATTACAAAACACTGTGCCTCATGATATTCTTTTATAATACTTTTAAAATTTTCCTGTAGCTCATATTTTCCAGTAATTTCCAAGAGATTATGACTTCTACTTGGTGTTTTGGTGTTCTTATTATTCACTACTTGCTCTGTTCTCTTTATATGCGTAGGTATGATCTTTACTTCCTTTTCATCTCCTGTCTGCTTTCATAAATTAGAACTTATGAAGCAGATTATCCATGCTTTGCTATTTATTATAAGCGACCAGAAATGGATAATGTGAAGAGGGGATTCCAGAATTATACATACCATTCTGCCTCCGACCTAAACTTTTTGTTCAAATCGCAGGTTTCAAGTTTATTCTTTAAACTTTTAATAAATTCCAAAACTTCGGCTCTGACTTTTCAGTAAGAACGGTTGAAGAGAAGAAATTTTTTAAGTTTGAGACAATTTAACAAATCTTTGAATATACTGCTCACTCTTAATTTCGTAGCTGCGCCATGTTATCTTCATACCTGTCTGATTTGATTAAGGCATGAAAAATAATTTTCTTTGATGTTTGCCGCATTGCAGCCATTTGTGGGCTGTCTTTTAATTACAAGTCAGACTTTATTTTTAGTGCTATAAGGGAAAAGCATCAACCATGTGAGCATGGTTTGATTTAACCTTAATCAAAGATTGCTGCAAGCAATTTTCGAGCTTCTAACGCAGAAACTTTTATTAGATCAGCTGTATTATTCATTCAGTAACGATAATAAGTTTCAAAACTTTCAAGTGAGCATGTTACCTAGCTTGTAGAGTTATTGCTTCATGTTTAATGTTTGTTGTTCCGTATCAAATTTTCATGTGAAAGAAAATGTGTGGTGGCATTAAGCCATAAGATTTAGTGAATGGTGAGAAAGAACGGCTAGAAAATGTAAGTCAAAAATGAAAGTTGTGGCACATTCCGTAAGGACAACGACAGATATGAGTGGTAACTATATCAACATCGGGGTGTGTTATAATCGGTATCCTTGAAATCCAAACTTAATTCAGTGATCATCGACCTATCGGCTGCTGTCGATAACGTAGGGGAGCTGTCAGTACGGAATCGAAATTGTCGCCTCACTAGCACTTTATCTCGTTGTTTACGCTGCGCTATTTGCATAGGCCGTCTATACATCAAATAGTAACACATTTCGCACACGAGTTCAACGATTTCCATCACTGCAAAACCAATTTTTAATTTAATGTTTAATGGTATGATTGCGCTTATATGAGTTGGAATTTCACCACTCACTTGTTATAATTGAAAAACCAATCCAGAGACCAATATTACCGCCAAAGTCGGAGAATAAATTCACAATCTGAAATAGACCTTTCGTGGTGTTGAGTGCTCGGAAGAAGACATTATTCTGCATTGACAATGTACGATATCAACAAAGTTGAACTGATAAAATTAAAAAGAAAACCAATCGAAAAGCTTAACCCTTTCGTAACGCATGACCCAAAAGTAGGAAGAGACATTTGTAAAACATTATCAACCATTCAGAAGCAGGAAGGAAAGATTTTGAAACAAACCGAATATCCTGCAGTTTCGCGAAGTGTTTCAAAGTTGAGCTGCTCGTAGTAAATTTCAATGTATGCTGTATTTTTTCTGAATCATATTTTTTATAAAAATTTTCAAAAATTGGCCTGAAAAAGCAAATAATTGAAGAAAAAGATTGCAATGAAGAGAAGATACAGGTTAAATGGACCTATAGTATTCGGTACAAGCTCGGGAATCATTTGCGATGTCGAGAACGGCTGGACATTCTACACCAATGATAAAATTTTTCGCTGGCCAAGCAGCTGCAGAATAAGCTGTTTCAAAGACGTTTTCGCTGCATGGCTGCACGCATTCACAATTCTGTTGTATATGATGGTAACCACCAGAGTGTTGGGTAAAGTTACTTAAGCAACTACCTGCAAGATCGTTGAAATTTTATAAAATATAGCAGATGGAGAGTGTACGTATTGGCTAATCTAAACATTAGAAAATCTAAGTAGAAATTTTGTTAAGCAAAGTTTTTTAAAATAAAAATGATAAAACTATTCACTGGGACAGGGTAGCAGCAAATGCTTTATCCATTACCAATTATTAGCAAAGTAATGTAGCGTTCCTACTCCCACGACACTTAGATGATTAATTTTTGCGCAAAGAGTTAAGGTCAACCGCTAGTTGTTTCCAAAATAGCTATTATGCTCACGTTCTGTGGCATTTTTAACGTTGCATGGATGATAATCGTCAGAAGGTAGAGGAAATCGCGGATCTCCACAACCACATCTCTTTAATACCGTATGTTGAAAGCAATTACGATAGCAACCCTGAAATAAATAAATCATATCAGCTGAATTACTGTTTTGTTTTGTAACTTATGCTTTCAGATATATTAAAGTGAGATTAACTGACTAATGAAACGCAACCTCCGGTGAGTAACGTTCCGCATAAATATAACCAGAAGGCCTGAACGTATCACTACACATCCCATACGGTGCATCCAGACGATGTAATACCTTCTGAAACACAAAATATTGGATACAGTGACGCTCTGCATGAAATGATTTCATAATTACTATTTTCACCAGATGGCACTAACCGTTTTTAGACCAAACGATGATATAACTCCGGTTGGCGCATTGTACCCAAATGTATCCGGGAAAGGTTCTTGATCCTGAAAGCATTTGAATGTTATTTATTGTCGCATAATATTTTTTGTTCAATATCTTCAATCATCAGACCTGTTCGTGCACAACCAGTCGAACACCAGCCGCTTCAGTTGTCGGCGAGTAATCACTTTGATTTACATTCAGCAGCAGACGCAACCCATACATCGGTCCTAAAAATATTCTACTAAGGTTATCAACTACTTCCTCCACATCTAATTCATTGAATACGGATTTAGCATTCAGAAATCCTTGACGACGTTATTTTCTGTAACGGTCATTCCATCATTTTCTCTGATTCCATAACAACACATTTTGATCATCACGGCATACAAGATCGGATGTATAATATCCCTATTCCATTATCAAATTGAGAAATCAATTAAACAGTACTGACGAAGCAATGATACTAACCAGCGCGACTATTTTTGAGTTCAACAGAATCATTGAAATTAAATGTGTAACAATTACCGTATTCAGGATCCATATGTAACTTGAAATCTCTGAAAAAACAGTTTTATGAAAGATATGAGTTCATTTTTTTTAAAGAAATTTTTATAAAAATTATCATGTTTGACAATACTTAACCAACAATTTTTTTAAACAAAAAATTAAGAAACCTTTCGAGGTTGCAATCTTCACTGTTAAATGAACAACGAAGTACAAATTCTTCAAGTGTGTAGGACAAGTTCCGACGTATTTCAAATGACAATGCAGCAACCATAAATATTAAGTTCTCTTTCGCTTTGGCTGTCATAGCAGCTGGATCTTGTCTCTCCTTCAAATAGATTATTTTTCGAAATCTGAATAGTCCTTTACTGATTTCGCCAAACCTAATAAAATTATCTATTTATATGTCTAAAACAATTTTCGAATGATTTACTGCTATATAATGTAAACTGGCATCTCAGGACTCAAGCTTATAAGGTAATCATTAGATTATTTTTTTCAATCAACTTATTAGACCATCGATGCTTTAGACTAGCTCGTATTTAGTGATATTTATGAATGGGAGATGTTATATAGTGAAGAGACTAAACAAACGCAAGAACGGAAGTTTTGAATAAAACAAACATTCATGCCAAAAGCTTCGGCAAGTTCCAAAGAAGTGGTGGATGATTGAGTGACAGGTAACACGGTATAGTTATTTGGATCCCACCAACGGATAACATCGTTCGACACGATGACGCAATTATTGGAAACAAATTGGCACAAACACCTGTGGCTATTACCTGATGATCGTAAAGCAGTCGAACTGGGCCGATCTGGATCATCACATGTTTTCGACAGTGAACAGTCAGAACATTGCTGCAAACTGTATATGTATTTTGAGCATACTCGATTTTACTACGAGATGCTGTTAGTAAAGGTATATTACCTTTTCTGTCCAAGTGACAGTGGGATAGCATGGCCAAATATTACCAGTATTAATATCTTCGAAACATATGCACACTGTTGTATTTCGCTGTAATGACAGTATTATTAATAATATGGTATATGTAAAAATTTCTTTTTACTAAAAATAAAAGAAAGTTGTTAAATGCAACGAGAACAAAGTGTTAAAACCGTTACCAACAAGGGATTCCGCTGTGGAACACAGTGATCATATGATTGCATACAATTACACCGAACAAAAACAGGGGCATAACTAACTTCACGTCTTTTTCGCACCGAATTATTTGAATTAATCGTTGAACCTTTATATCGGTTAATTTTCTCTTCCCAAACATCTAACTGTAATATGCAAGCTTTTGAAATGTTAAGACTTGATGGACCTGTCAAATCGATACGAACTTCAACATTTAACTTGTAATTTCAAATCAAGTTATAAACCATAAATTCAAAAAATGGAAGGCCAAAAAAAGTCGTCATATTCCATATTTTGAATAATTTTTTTGATGGTACCCATTAAACGATATTTTAAAAATAACATCAATAGAAAGAACATATATAAGCAAGTAAAGGTATATCATATAATATAAATCACCCCTTCAGAAATTGTTTCATACTTTCTCAATTCGCTGTTTTTGAAGGCATTCAAGTTGCATACAGTTGCTGCAGGAAAGGGCGCTGAAAATATTGTTGAAGAAATGATCGTAATAACATGCCACTCTTAGCTTCTGTTTAGAACTCCTTTTTGTTCTTGCTAATTTTGTGTTAGTATTTTCTCATATATCAATGTGGAATAACTTATTGATTGCCATTTAACACGTGTTACATACCGGGTTCAAATTTCAGTTGCATTTCGATTATTGTCCTGTATTGAAAAAATTCGGATAATGTCCAATATGTTTGATAAAGAAATAATATGAAACACAATAAAGTGATAGTTGTCCAAACGGTACGGCTAAAAAATGATGGCGAGCTGCAAAAATTATTCATAATTAATCATTCACAGATTACAGATATTCAGCTGTTTTTTTAACAAAAGAATTCAAATTAGATTGCAAAGACCAATCGTTAGATATCACTAAGATTTTGTTTTCTTCATTCTTCATAATTCGTAATGATAAGTATACCCAATCAGGGGAATGCCATGCGAACTTGTACGGTCGCAGAAATCCTTGAGTAATGCGCATGCTGACTTATACCTTCTTTCACCAAATGTATTGTTATATCTCGAAATTTTTGAAACTCTGTAAAGAATTCGCATTCCGCATTTCAGTCCCATTACTGATCAAACTCTGTCTGGTGGCTGATATAATACATTAATTAATCCTTCCTTGCTTATTATGTAAATAAATTCAGAATTTTAAAACCGTAGAGATTTTTAGTTGATTCAGTGATCATTACATCGCGATAATCTTTCCAGTTATTAAATATGCTCTCATAAATCTTATTCAATTTTTTCTAGGGAAACAACAATCACACCTTTTTTCCGCTACCATTTCCATCGTCTGATACAGGTTCAGTGCAATATTCCCGGGTACGCAAAGTGTTAAAATAAGTGAACACTGTTAGCAATGCTGATATCATATGCATTATGAGGATAATTGACCAAATAGTAGAGATATTATGTACATTTTGATTTACAATAAAACATTCGTTGCACATAATGAACTTTCGATTTGAAGAACTGTTCCAGATCATCGAAAATCGATAAGTGAATCCATTAAAATATGGCAAATTAAGAACCTTTGTGGTTCTGAATTTATCCCTTTGAAAAATGGCTTCTAACTTCATATCCAGTTCATTAGACAGTGACCCCAAATACCTACTGCTAGTAAGATTCATTAATATGGAACTGACTAGTTAATTAAATTTTGCTTTCTAGCCATTATAACAATAAATATAAGTAAATGCAAAGATAAAACAATTAAGAAAGATATAGAAAACAAATACATTGTGACATAATAGAAAAATCAAATTCATATGATACGGATAAAATGAAGTTGCTCATATTTTTTTCCGAATTTTCGAAATTCCATCCATTGCTCTCAGAATTAATTAGTTAGATGAGACAGTAAAATCCAGAATGAATATAAAGACAAATGAGACTCCAACAAAGGAAGATGACAGCATCGGCGCATATCAACCTGACTCATTATATTTAAAGAATCTTATTTCTTTTTTCATCTTACCAATGATTACAAGCATTTTATTATCATATTGGATAGCGGAAAGATAAAGAAGAAATGCGTACATTATATCCCACTCAACCAGCTTCACAAGCTGTTAATCATAAGCGCAATTTTAATTCAGTCTTGATCGGCGCTCTTCTCTTTTTCCTTAAAAGCAAGTCTTCCCAGCGTTTTTTGATGCAGTTTATTTAACTTTTTTGGAATTTCTACGTTACTTATAATTGGATTTTCAAATTTATTGAAATTTGGATTGCAATGTCTGAACTACATACAGTCAATAGTGTTCGTATCCTACTGCCTCTATTTATGTTTAGTAAAGGGATCCGTAAAAATAAATTGTTCGAGCAGAATATTTGATATTCACATAATTATGAGATAATATAGCCACTTTAAAAGTAATTTTTGAAACTTGATTATTCTAAAAGACTTATTATTTCCGCTGAATTAATTTCCAGTAATATAAACATATCGAAAAGTTTTTCTATTCATATTACTTTTGTAATCATCTTGAACTGATTCACTCGTGAAGTAAGCTTTTAAAATAATTAGTAATCGATGAAGCTGTGTAAATAATATCAGTGTTATCAATGAAGCTGATTTAAGAAACTTCTTGTATATAAACGGCTGAGACTTCTAAATCATTAACACTACAAATAAAAGTTCATTTATCACTTACTTCTGCAAAATTAGGCAAGTTTAATAATAAATACCTGTGACAAATAAGCATAATGTAAGTGTAGTTAGTATACGCCATAATGTAAAATATGACAACAACGAAAAAAAAGCAATTCAAGAATGCTTCAATATGTGAGACTCCATCGCTTTCGTTTATAAAATTTGATATGGTTTTTTATGACAATTTCAACAATTTTAATTACCAAATTCTAGTGTAGAATGTGAAATTCGGCATAATGAATGAGTGAAATGCTAGAAGTGAAAAAAGGAAAAATGAGCTAAATGACAAATGTCTAATCACTACTATTGTTGGTTGCGGAAACAACCTAAACTAATGTGACACATTCAACTGGCAACTAAGAAAGAAGAGATAGATGACTTTGGAACGTAAAGAAAATGATGACAAAATGTGTATGGAATATTGGCGGAAGAATACTTCTTCTGGAGAGGAGAGAATAACAAACATTATTGTTGCTCCAGAGACATGCAAAAAGTTGGAAGAGCATCGTCTCATCCAGTCAAAGCAACGAAAATCTACATAATGAAGCATTCCCAGTCGAAATCAATGGAGTGTAGCTTAAAAATGTCAAATTGACCTCACTCCGTCTCTTTAATTTTGTCGGTCCGTCATATATATATTACAAAATTATAAACACGACTGTGAAGAAAAAATTGGAATTGTATGCAATATCACGTTATACGTAAGAATGATGAAAAGATTGATGAAAGCAATATATATGAACTGGATTGTTGGTAAAAAGAATACAAGGACGATTTAAACAAGTACATAAATGATCAAAATGGAGAATGCCTCGCTCCAAATACTGCTTATTGTAGACAACAAATATGTTAATCTTCACAGACTGTTCCCTGGTTTAACTATCAAATTTTTTTTATATTGCCCTAATTCATCCCGGAAAGTTGCATCGGATGAGAAGTACGAATGTTCAAATAATTTAACGGTTGAGTTGATTTTTAATAGGAAAAATTGAACTGCATGTTTCAATTAGAGATATTTAAATCTTCAACTACAATCAAGGTGCATTTGAAAAAAGCTGATAGTATACTAGCACTACCAAAACTGTCAAAGTGCTTTGCTGTATTCTTAGTATGCTGGAAACTTCCGACATTTCTGCACCCTTTGATATTTCTAAGCCTTTACTACTAGCATACGCAAACTCATAAAAACAAACCATAGGCTTTTAAATAAGAATATGATACCTTTTATTATAGTTTGTAATGTGATCTATGATGGAATACCCTATGTAATCACCACAACCACTTCAGTAACAATAATTCATTCACTTCTAATGCAGATTTCCAGGTATTTTTGTTTTTCAAAGAGAATGATTAACACTTTTCGGAAGCTATTTTTACTCTCACATAGGCCAGATGTCTGGCTTATGTTCATAGGACAATGATAGTGAATAGTAGCAACAAGGTAAACAAAAAAATCCATCCACTATAGTTGCTTCTTACAAATCAGACTTTTAGCCTTTTCAGACCATGGTATCCATTTTTGTTCCTGAAATCCCTTCAGTAACTGTTGTTAACAGCTAAACCGTTTAAAAAGCGTTCCATCATGACCAGATCGAAAGGCAGTAGAAGTAGAACTTTGTCAGTAGCCAAAAAGATTGACATTCCTTTAAACAAAAAAAACCTTCATTTCAAAAACAAAAACTGTTTGTGTCTTCTTCCTTAATAATGTCTTTAGCATTATTAAAGTGTAGTATTACTCTCAGCTGCGTTACACACGTCGCTCAAAAGAACGGTTACGGATATTTCTCATCAACCTTCTTTCTCTGCTCTTGCTCCCTAACCTTTGTGAATACTGAAAGGACTGAAAACAACAAATTTCCAAAAGTAGGAGAGAGGAACTTCTTCAACGATAGCTGTTACAAGAGCTGACAGTTCCACTTCAAGAAAACAACCACAAATAAAAAATTCGATCTCATTTAATGCA
>UPTC01001410.1:0-16252 GCA_900537255.1 Acanthocheilonema viteae
ACTTAATTGTTTAATGAAAACCACTCCCACTTCCCAACATATGTAAACCCCATGATATTTAACGAGGGGAGTTGGGTTCAATACAGTCACACTTGAATTTATTCAATTTTTCCCATTTTACTCATTCATTTGCTCGTTCGTTTCCATAATCTAAATAAAGGTTTAATTACCCAAGCTTGAGGTTATAATCCGGTTTCTCGTCCTACCGCATAGACCTCACAATATTCGACTCAACCCGACCTCTCGTATTCACCTCCGCACAAACTTCCCAACAATAATTTTTGGTGTCCGATTCATTTCAACACAACTTTCACGACAACCTGTATTTTTTCGTAGTAACTGTTAAGGTCTCATGTATTACCCAATATGTTCAACAAAAGTAAATTATTACTTTTATGTCGATTTTCCAATACAAAATTATTTACAAAACCGGTCATCGATTATTTCTCGCTAGGAGATAAGTACACACATGCATGCACACATACATATACATACACACACACACACACACACACACACACACACACACACACACACACACACACACAGTCACACACATATACATGGAGTAGAGGAAGATAGGCTACACTTTTTCGAAAATACATTAAACAGAAGTAAATATATGGAAATAACAGACATAAAAAGGGGATAATATATGGTAATGAAGAAGATGTGATATAAAAAAAATTGGTAATCGTGAACTTTCCCAATATACATCTTAAGTAGGGATCGCAAGGTACAATAAACTGCAAATTATGATATAATATAAAGTATACTGGAAAAAGTAGAACTAAACAAGAACCAGAGAAAGAAGAGAGATCGTACAGTTGTTATATCTTGGAAATACTAATAAACATATTCACCAGTTGGAACAATAAAACTACGCAAGTATCTCGCTCAAACAATAAGCACGAAAATTAAAGTAACAAACCATGGGAGACAAATCAATACTGCTATTCACCGGATATTCAATGCAAGAATGTTAAAGCGGCATAAAACCGTGATACACATAGCGAATAATTACTCTTCTACTGCAGCAAATTCGAGTAAAACTTGAAATTATTGGAAAGTCGAAAAAGTCAAAAGCTAAGAAATCAAACTTCGTGCTACAACAAGGATATTCATTTCTCATTTCATTAAACGACTTGTTTTCAAACAACCTATGTAGTAATGATTCATTCAAAAAACCATGAAATAAGAGAAGCAAAAAAAGACAATACTGTTTGTTTGTAAAAGGCAATACAAATAGGTCATGTAAATAAGTAGTAAAGAGATTAAGTGTAGAAATCGGTTGGATAAAATCGAAAAAATTCGATATTCAACTTGTTTCATTTACATTTTCCAATATCGTTACTGCTTCGTCACCAGCATCAAATGTCGACTGTACCGAAATTTTACGCACCATATCTTGCACATTTGTGGTGGGCACTAAAGAAAATATAATGAAAATTAGAAAAAGAGAAAAGGAATATAACAAAAGGCAAAAAAAGAAAAATGACGAACAGCAATAATTTTTTTGTCAATATATAGTATAGCAGATTTTAACAATACATTACTAGATAATATCAAATTATTTGTTCTTAAATAATTGAACATAATTTTACTGCATCTTCAGTCGCTGCTATCAGTTTTTAACAGTGAATGTGACTGGTGCGGTCATCGGAATGGATGATAAAATCAAAAGCCTGAGAACTAAGCACTAACCAAAACCACGTCCTTGGAGGAACAAAATAATCGCTTGCGCCACACCTTCCGGCTTATCATCCAAAACAAGTCCACCTGATCCCGAAAGCTGAACAATTCACGATTTTTAGTACTGAATAGTTAAAGAGCTTTTCAGTGTGCTGAAATGCTAAGTCAAAACCCACCACCTTATGTGCCATTCGAGCTGTACTGCACTTCATGTGAGATTTCACTTTATTTATAAAATTAGAAAGAAATTATAGTATTACTTCAATCTTTCGACGAATGGCTATTCAGTAGACAGGAGATATTATAATATCAAAAAATGCTACATAAGTCAATTGAGAAAAAAAGACCAAGCAGTTGATGACAAATATCATCAATATAATGGGAAATGCCAATGTAACCTTAAGCCACTCTGAATCTGCTGGATTTAATCGAGCATTCAATTCCACTGAATCGCCAACAAACGCAGAATCAGCTCCTACAATTTGAAGAACGGGCACCTTCAATTTCGGACCCATTGTGCCGTCGCGCGAAATATTTATTGGTGTTCGACTGGAAACATAAATTTCGTCACCAAAGATAACCAAATATACAAGTATTAACATGTATTTCTTTTAAATTATTTAAGAACACTGTATAACTTTTATACAAAACATAGAACGCTGCTACTTGATACTGCCCATTTGAACCATACTTCAGATAAGCTTCAATGAAAGCGGCCAAATTCTTCGGATTTGGAAGATGCTGCAAATACGCACGGTAACGACGAACAGTATCGGGAGGATTTAGTGTGACGTGATTTCCAAAATGATGCCACAACAAATAATCAACCGAAAAGTTTGTCATCCCACGTGTGCGTAACGAACGCATATTGACCTATGACAAATTAGAAAGGAATAGTTACGGAAATTTAATAAATTAATCAGACTAATTAAAAAAAAAACATTTTTTGCCAAATGATCTAATTGAAACTTGCTAATATTATATGAGAGACAGCTAATCACACAGAAGTATAACTGAAAGCAATTAATATAACATAAATATAGTCATGACTTTAAATATTTCGCGCCGCAAATAACAAACCTGCTGATAGAACCACTCGATCCAGCCTGCACTCGTTGCTACACAATTGACTAGTATTAATGCATCCACCTTTGACTGATTTTGGAGCTAAAATATAAAAGCTGATTTTATTAGCTACAAATGACAAAACAATAAATATTCAAGTAGCAATAAGCATTGCCAATTATTGCTATGATCGCTATGAACGATATTATCTAATTATCTTAAGATTTTATTCCCGTTCACTTCACACTCCAACAATAATGAAACAGATATAACGGTAAACAAAGATCTTACTGCTAAAAAACTTAAATACAGGGATAATGAGTAACTTAAGATCATCAAGTTTGATTGATATTTCTAAATAAGCGAAACGAATAAGTATTTGAATGTTAGGTATTACATCAATACGATAAAAGGCTAAAAAGTAGAGACATGAAAAAAAATATTGGAAATATTAAAAAAAATATAAAACTAACTGCATAGCGTAGCATAACATTAGCACCCACACCCACTCCTAAACCAATAAATTCTCGAATTCTGAAAAAAAAAACATTTAAAAGGATTGAGACAACAAAACGTTAAAATATTTATGAGAAATGATGCCGAATTCAGCGAAAGAAACTCTAAACCCATAGAGATAGTAAAATATCATCAGACATTTACTTGAACTGTTCCACGCAATTATCAACAATTTGAACAAGGCCATCCATTGTTGGATAAATATAACTGAAACAGTAAACGATTTTTTCCAAAATCTTTTATGAACTGATAATTGTCAGCTTAATATTCTATCAGTGGTTATTAGAAGATAAATGTTATAGTCTGTAAAAAGTCACTGTAGAGATCAAAAGAATTATTTTTTATTAACAAATAAATTAGATTAGAAATACATTTAGCAAAGATAAGTCCATTCAAGTAGGCTACTTTTCAAATATAGCGGTTCAAGCAGTCATCCGCAGTAAACAGGTAGCTATCTCCAAAGAAAAAAGAAGCGGAATGCAAGAGGTTGTAGGTAAAGCAGTATCATACATGTAATATGAACAAATAAAAAGCTGAACAGAAAAAAAAAAAACTGTTTCTTCTAGGAAAAAGATTTGCACTGATCACTATAACGTCTGCCCGCTTCACTAAGATGCCTAAGTAAGCAAATAGGCTAACTGATCCGGCAATGGAGCAGCATCTATTTCTTGACCCGGAGCATTGATGTTATAGATACAGAAATTTGACAGAAATTCTCCAGCTGTTGCATATTGGAAAAAATTTTGGAAATTCGTTTCCGCTGAAAATGATGTTCTGTTTACCAAACTTGCGAATGAAAAAAAATAAAAAAATAAATGAAAAAATAGTAAATTAAATGTGTTAAAAGTAATAAAGAGCAACCATATGAATTTACATAAAAGAAAATATGCTTACAATCGAGTGCCATATCGTGAAATGTAAGGATAGAACTTGAATGCCGATTTCCATAAACGGTCACTTTCACATTTCCATACGGTGTTGACACTTTTTTCTGGAAATAAATTGGCCAGAAAATTAATAAAATTTTTATTTTCAAATAATAGCAAAACATATGCACCATAATAATACTTTTCATAAACTTATATCTTAAGAGAAAAAGACAAATAAATTAAAATTTTAGCAAATTTAACTATAAGCTCGAAAAAAATATTATATGGATGATAAAAAAGATTCAATAACAAGTCGGACAAAAAACTTTATTAGTGCAGGACAGTGGTAAGCTATAACAGCCTTCGTACAATTCACACTTCTTGCCACATCATCATATACTCTGTATATGTGGGTAGATTATATATATATTTGCATGTGTCTGTATGCTTGTGTTTACGAATGAAAAGTAAGCAGCGGATGAAATTTGCAACAAAACTGAAAATTAGAAACCAAAAATTGAAAGAAGCAAAAAAAGAACAAACTTCAAAATCGGGTGGATGCTCAGGTATTAGGGGTAATTCATCCTGAAAAAATGCGCCCATTTCTGCAGCAGAGCACATTGTACTTCAAACAAACAAAATTTTTCCCCTGAAAATCACAACTTCAGCATTTCAACTGATATCTGCAACAGAAATATAGCAGAAAACCAAACCTATTCGAAAACCGTTTCTCATTTAAAAGAATAAACAAATGAACAAAAAAAATCTATGGTTTGAATACATATTAAACTAATGTAAGTCTAACGCAAATATAAAATTTTTAAAATGTCAGTTTTGCACACGCAAAAGATTATAAGTGCAAATACATATTTACATCCATTTGACCACTATGGACAGCAGATAATAATAAAAAGCAAATATAAAGCATTGAAGAAATGAAATATGCAATTAAAGCATAAGAAAATGCATCAAACAATTGCTATTTAAGTTAATTAATCGACTACACCACGCTAATAATTGCATAACAACTGCTATGAAATCAACTGCTCTTTTTAACTAATCTACCTAAATTTTTTCTACAGTTTTCTAGCAAATGAATGCAAACAGAATGAATGAATGCTGCTATGCTGACATCAACCATTTATTAATGTTTATTAAAATAAGTGAAAAAAATCTTAACAGCTCTTAAATAAAACGTTTTGTGAACTACGACAGGACTGAGAAATAGTGCACATATGAATACGAGCTAAAGATTGATAAAAATTTGCAAAGTGCTTTGGTTAGAGAGCAAGATGAAGGATGGAGAAAAGAAGGATGTGAAGCTAGGAAGTGAATGGATTTGCAAAACTGAACACCTTGCAAATATGGTAGAAAATAAGAGTAGGAGAGATATCACTGACTGAAGAGATCAGAAAAGATTGAGAATGAGAAACGTATTCTTTTATCCTCATTTTTCTATTTTTCTATGCATTAAATTGTAATCCACCACAAACATCCCATGTTTAGTGCTCTTCAATCAAACCACTTTTTCTTCACTCTTATTGTCTAATAATCTCTTGCGATTGGTTGCGTATCTTTTCTGCTCTCAAATTTCACAAACCCTCTATGGTTCTGTAGTTATTTGCAAATTTCCTCGATTTCTACCAATGATGGATTAAGATCAATTGTAAATTAGTCATCTTAAAGTAGGAATATGAGAAGGTACTATATCTTTTCATTTAAAATGCAAAACATCAACATTTACATTCAGTAATACCTATCCCTTCATAACATGGTGACATACAAATTCCCTTTGCTCTTCATCTTACCTGTCTTTTTACGGATAAAATGAATAAGAAAGCAAAGTTACTCACAAAATAAAGGAGAGAATGTTCAAAAGAGGAAAATAACGCGAAGTGACGAGTAATTTAGCCGATAAAATGCTAAGCAAAACTTGTTTTTCACATCTCTCCCACCTTTTCATTTCTCTCTCTTACAGTTTCCTACAACTCGACAATCTGACAACCGATAACCCGATAATCTCTAAGACTATTACTCCCGATCAATAAACTTAGCGAACAAGCTTGAAGAGAGAAGCCGTTAGATTAAGCCTTATTCACACTTATTTCAGCATGTCGTTGCCGAATGCCAGTTCGATGTGACAGCACAAAAATAAGTTATTTGACCTTGCATCTCGCATAAATTATAATTATGCGATTATCATTCGGGATATCGCGTTATATCTGATAAGATATGTCCAATGAGATCTCCGACTCTCAGGAATTACATTGCTGACAATTTTATCATTAATTAGCATGCATCAAACGTACTTTTATTAGGATATCTATTTCAAATTTCAAAGTAATTTAAACTGAAATAATGTGAAAGTTGGGTAGTGATGAATGTCATAGTTTTAATAACTAAAGTACAATTTAAACAAGCTATGGAAATTTTTCGTTTTTAATTTTTAGTTTTTTTTTTTGAATTAAAAGAATGTAATCGAATTACTCAACAATTTTCATCATATATTCATCACACATGATATTCTAAAAATGTACAATTACTAAGAGTTGGGATCAAATAATACTATTTGAAAATCTCGTAAAAGATAAGTTTATGATAGTATTATATATTATTTCTTACTTATCACTAACGATTTTTGCTATGGTTTTTATCTCAAAATTTTAAAATTAAATTTATACAATTTATATTCGTAAGTGAATTTTTTTGATTTTAATTGTTATAAAACATATCATAAATCAGAAAACAATTGCGAAATATGTGATGGATTACTAGAAATAAAAGTTCAAATTTAAAATTGAAATTTCAAGAGAAACAGTTAGTAAATGCGAAAATTATGTAGATAATTTAATTATACTATTAACTGAATATGCTTTCTGGAAAAAAATGAAACATTCACTAAATTTATAACAATAATGAAGAAAAAAGAAAAAAGGAATGAATGAGAGTTAGATTTCATAAGCATTAATTGTAAACAAAAAAAAATGTTGAATGAAAAATTTTCAACTCTTTTTCTTCTTTTTTCGGTAAATAAAAAACAAAAAAAAGATATTAATGATATTTTTATTATTTTATCGTTCTTTTCATTGCATATATTCTCTATAACTGGTAAATAGTTACCTTTAATTTTTGTCATTTTTTTCCAATTTCATTTTCATTTTATGTATTCTGAAACGAAACGTTGAATCTGTGAAAAATTGCATGAAAACAAATATGGAATGCAATCTTTTTCTCTTCTTTTAAAGAAGAAATTTCGACGAAAAAAAGAATTGGAACCAAAGTGACTAAACAAAAATCATTCTTTTATTCTCATTGATCACATTTCGCATTTTGAGAGTATCGAAGCCGAAAATTAATGAGTTCTGTCGATGGCACACTCATTTGCAGTAATTAAAAGAAAAATGAATTTGATTTGAAAATTTTTTGCCGATATCGATGTTCCATTAATAAAAAAAGAAATTATCTGTTATCTGTGACATCTGACAATTACTGAATTTCTATTTGGAACAGTTCGCTGAAACATTGTTGAGAATCAAATGTTTGAAAGTGAACGGATGCAAATTCATTTTGCCAATGCATTTAGACATTCTGACATTAAGGTTTAACTTTAACTTTTAATATTTTCAAGTTCCAAGCCATTTATCATCTTCGTTAACACCAAAATTTTCTTATTTCGCTTCTAATTTTACATAGTTTTAAATTATTTGCTAAATTTTAATTTGCAAGCAATCATGAATTAGTAATTACTAGAATTTTTTATCAAAGATTTCGTTTCTTTTTTACAGTTACTTTCTTATACAAAAATTTATCAATGGAAAATAAAAAAAGCCGAAACGTTAATTATATTTTAATTTGGAAGGGAAGTTAACTTCATAATGATTGAATTGATTTGCAACAATATTTGACTGCAGAAAAAATGTTCATATTCCAAAGTGACTGAAATTTCTTGTTTTTCTTAAATTTTCGATTTCATATTTAAACTTATATTATAGATAAATTTCATACTTTGATTTTTCCTTCGGTTTTAGGACTTGAAAAGTATTAAAGTAAAGGGAGATTGAAAACTTATGTCTAAAAATGACGAATGATAAGAACGGAATAATTGCTGATAATTTTTCGATGTCAATCAATAAGACCGGTTTGAATTATCACCTCAACATTTGATTCTCTTATTATTTCTGTAAGTTCGTTACCATCCCTTCAGTGGCCCTTATTCACTCTCCTATGCTTGTTTTTGCAAATGATAACTCTCATTATTATATTTACAGAGTTTAAATTAAATTTCAGTTAGGAAAAAGTTTTGCCAATGGTAAACAATCATGCTGGATACTTTAAATTCAATACTATAGTATCTTTTAAGTTATTTGTTCAATTTGAATAAATTAATTTATGTTATAACTTAGCATAAATAATTTCTTAAATAATTTGTTTTTTCCATCTGTTCTTGACATTTTTCCCGAATAAAAATATTGTTTATAGATCTTTAAATTATTATTTCATATAAGCGCTTTTTCACTAAACTACTGAAGAATATTATATGTCGAAGAAAATTCTTTCATTCCTTTTTCCCCTCTCTTTCTCTCTTTTTTCTCTTCCTCTCTCCATTTCACTTTTTTTCTCTTAAAATAAACCAATAATATTATTGAGAGATTCGTTTATTCATATTTTTCCTTAAATTAACTGTCTTTTCTTTTTGGCAATATTCTCCTGCCGCGACACACTTTAATTAAAATTAAAAAAATCACTTCAGAAAATAAAACAAATCAATATGGTATTTTCTAATTGATTTTGCTTTCTGTTCATATACTGTTCAATAAATTTAATTCTTTTTTCTTTATTCTTAAAAATTTCAAAGCACTGAAAAAACATTTTCTAATCAACATAAAATATTGGATAGATTTGTCTATTCAATACTTTTTCTCGTATTTTTATTTACATTTTGTGTTGTCCTCTTTATATATTAATAAGGTTCAAATGGTATATTATTAAATTCATATAAATTTATTAAATTTGAACAAAAATTTTACTAGTTATCATTTTTTTCATTATTACCAATATGAATAGTAAAGAAAAAATTAATAATAATCATTATTACTTGTTTTTCTTGATTAATCAATTGATTTAAAAATTATTATTCTTTCTTATTTCCCCAAGTATGCTAATAATTTAAAAAAGATTGATTTGATAGATGCAATAATTTCCTTTTGTCAATATTTTCCATGAATGTAATGAATATTTTGTTAAATATGACTCAAATTCATTAAATTCAAAAAGCTACTTTTTATTTATGAATTCCATATTGAATTGAAGTGTAATTTGCATCTTTTTCAAAAAATTAAAATTTGATAGTTTATTTCATTAGTTTTCTTTTTGGTATTTTTTGAATTTCAATTATGTGTTAAATCAAAAAAAGTTTGGATGGAATAATTTATTTCAGAACCATGTATGCACATATATTATGTACTTATTTTGATTTATTTTCTTATCGATAATAAAAAATTCCAATGTTTTTTTGTTTTAAAGACAAAAAAAGTGTTAAAATAATAGCCGCGTGAAAAATCGATATATGCTAAAAGTGTAAAGAACATGTATTTAGCATATCAATATTGATTGAAATTTGAATTGAAATTTTGAACAGTAAGTAAAAAATAATTACAAAATCTTCCGTTAAATAATTTTTTTTTGCTTTTGAATTGTTGAGGCAAATTGAAATGACCAATAACTTTGATTGAACATTGTGAAGATTTTTTCCTGTGACATGAAAATTTTACAATTTGGTGTAAAATTTTCGTGTTACAGGAAAAAATTAAATTTGACATTTTTTTTCAAAAGAATTTAAAAAACTTGTAAAAATTTACGATGTAGTTAAATACTTTTCATTCCAAATTTTCAATTCTAATTTTATTTTTACAATGAAAAATCTAATAGCAAGCGTAATCCATTATCATCTTGTATTCTCAGATAGCAATTTTGATTGGTTTGAACAAATGTATGATAAGTTTCTTTCATGTAAGTAATTTATTAAAATAGTAAAAAATGAACTATTGAAAATTGATGTATTTAAATCTCAATAAAAATTTATCTTATTCATCCCTCTGTTTTAAAATTATAAAGTGCAAAATGTTTTGGATATTAATTTCGAAATGTCCATAAAATTGCTTTATGGCTTAGTATAATTTTAAACTTCGAAAAAATTTAGCTATTTTTCTATGATCGACAAATTTAGAACTTTAAAATTCTAAAATTTATTTCCAAACAATTAATATTATTCCAGAAAAAGAATTATGTAAATTTTTAAATGATGATTTAATGAAAAAAGAATATCCGTCTTATCGTTCAACATTATCCTGCCGAAATGATTCAATAATACTTTAAATAAATAATATAATTACATATGTTTACTTATATACTTTAAACAGAATGACTACATAATATCGATCATCTTGAGAATTTACAAGTGAAATAAGCAAAAATGGAAATTTAAACTGCATAACACTAATAAAAATAATATTTTACAGGTTACAAGTAATAACCAGGCGGTAGTCGTGGTTTTGGACAATGATCACAACTGCCTTTTGTACCTTCTTCTCCACTTGGTCCTGGTGCGCCGGGCATTCCCGGCTTTCCATACAAACCTTTAAAAAATTATTCTTCCATTTTTTTCTTTTAATTTAAATGAAGTAAGGTTTCAAACAAGTAAGAAAGCAAACCTGCATTTCCTTCGTCACCTGGTGCACCTTTTTGACCTTTCTCACCAGGTTGTCCTTTTTCACCGGGTGGTCCCGGTACTCCTGGTGGTCCCATTTCACCAGGTCGACCCGGTAATCCAGGTGGTCCCATGCTCGGCATACGTTTTCCCATTTCTCCTTTATTTCCTTCTCGTCCTGAATCACTAATATATTTTAATGTTTAATTAACAATAACATAACACAGCGGCTCTTTTTTAATTGTATATTTCAAATTTTTTAACCCACATGCAAATGAAAATTTGATGATATTTTGTAGTTATTAATTAATTAATGCTATTTCTGTAATTTATAATATGATAAAAAAACTCCCAACATACCTATTATTCCCGATAGACCTTTTGGTCCCTGTTTTCCCGGTAATCCTTTTCCTCCAGGTTTCCCTGGAACACCCGGTTCGCCTGTTTCGCCTTCATAACCTCTGGGACCTTTGTCGCCAGGAAGTCCTGGTGGACCAGGAGGTCCTGGTGGACATTCTCTGATGCATGGTGTTATTACTGGAGCTAAATAATCTTGCTCCACATCTAAATATAAATATATCTGTATTTGTATGCATCGCTTTTTTAACACTATTTATTAAAGAAATAATAAAAAAACCTTCTCCAGGCATGCCATCAGCTCCTGGTTTACCATCGAGACCGTTTTGGCCATCAATACCAGGTTGACCAGGTGGTCCAGGTTCACCCAACTGGCAGCAACCTAACTTATAAACCATTCATGTTCACTGTGCACATTAGATTGTAACATTCAATATAATTTTTCAAGTTAACTAACTAGTCAAATTCATTAAATTGTGTGATTAGAAACCACCAAATTTAAAACATTCGAAATATCAACTGTTTCATTAAAATTTTTAAAAAATAAAAATTTCTTCGTGACATACACAATTTATGATCCGTATTTCGGTAAAATTTAAAAATAAATAAATAAATGAAATCGAATGAGTAAGAGAACAAATAAATTAAGAAACTGAAATTTAGTTGAGTTTTCTTAAAATATAATTTTTAGCAATCAAGAATTTTACCAATGCCAACTTTTCTCCAAATCAATTTTAAATTTCAACCAACATTTTCCTTTCATCTTCTTATCATTACGGCCGTCATGAAGTCCATCATAACGATCACCTACGGTGGATTTCTTAGATTCATCTCCATCATATCCATCGTTACCATATGGCTGCTGTCGCCTAATCTGATTTTGAAAATGATTTATAATTGAATTCGTATCATCGCTGCTAAAATTTAAATTCAAGTACTGTGAAATATTTATTTTAAGCATTATTTCAATGTATATATATGATAACATTAATATTATTTGTTTTCACCTAAATTTCAATTTAACTTCAATTTTTTTCTAAAGTCTTCAAAATCTTCAATTTAACTCTTTTTTGATAATTAATTAAATTCACCTATTTTTTCTATTAATAACTTTTGAGTGATCTGAAAATGTTTGAATAAATTTATTGAAAAATTAGCATTCACACCGGTTTTTATATCCAAAAGGCCATCCTTTACTACTGTTTCCCGATTTTGCGCTACGAATAAACCGAATCCCACTATCGTATTCTTTTTCATGTTGCACACTCCAAATTGTTGTCCATAAATCTCTATTACGACTCTGTAATTTAACACCAATAATGATGGCAGTGATAATAATGATGATAATAATAATAACAATAATGACATACCGTTTCTCAATAAAAAATGATAACAATAATAGCAATTTTAATGTTCATTAGTAAAACAAAATTCGCAAGAAAAAATTTTTTTTCTAACTTTTTTTAAATTTTGGTGAAAAAAATTACTACGTTAGTAATAAAAAAGATCATTATTTTATTTTTTTGAAAGAAATTAATAATTGTAAAGATCGGAAAGCTTACTTTACAAAATTCCATATCATTTATCATTGTACTTTGCACTTTTTGAACATATTGATAAGATATTGGCATAAGAATAATACAACTTAACATTGTCACAGTACTTAAAGTAACAGCAATAAATGCGACACGTCGAAAATGTTGCATATCAGCTTCAGTAAATGGATCCGGTGGATAGAGGTGTTGTTCTTCTTCGTCTCTCAGATTCATCGTTTTCTTCCCATCAGACTTTAAATTTGTTTTCAAAATCATCGCATTCAGTTCTTGAAATTAAAAGAAAATGTACTGAGGATTTTTTCTTAAGCAAATATTTTAAAAGTTAAAAATTTTTACAAATAATTTTTACTGATTTTAAAATATTACGAATATTGTCAAAGATTTTGTATTCAATACGAAAAAGGTATGGCTATGCTTTTTGTTGATTGCTTAGTTAAAATGTTCAAATAAAAAAATTATTTCGCTAGCAAAAAATTTTTTCTGTGATTTATAAAAAACATTTGTTAATTGTTATAAGTTTTGAGGAGGGGACAATAAAAAAAACCTGGAGAAAATGATTTTTTTTCACTTATTTAACAATAAATGCAACTAAACATTCATAGCTGGTAAGACAGAACTTTTATATTCAATAAAAAATGATGAAAATTAAAAGCGAAGTGGTAGTAGTAAGTGGTGATAAGTTAATCGTCAACTGCTATATTTTGTCTGGATACTGTAAGTGGTAATATCTTATCCTACCCTATCATAAGTAGTATAGCAGTCTAATCACACCATGATAACATATCGCAAATTTTTTTCTTTTTCACCTTTCAATAATTCTTCAATTCTTATAGCTTCCAATATTTACATTACGGTAAAGTAATGGAATGAAAAACCGGCACACCGGTGGATTGAAGAACTGTTGGATATGTGACATTCCTTCCTTAAATACTATACCAAATGGGAGGACAGGATGTGACAGACATTCTCCTTGACAGTTGTATTTGGGTTCCTTCGACCGTTATCTCATGTAAACATGAGGCGTCTTATCGATCAGAGATATCATCATACCTTACTGCACACTTTTTAAAACTTCCAATGGAGTGGAAAAAAAGAACAGAAAAGTGCACAGAATGACAGCTCATTCTATTAAAGTTACACATTTATGTTTTGTCATTTTGACCTGATTCAAACGAGAGAAACTAATGCAAATTTCATTTCAAATTAACTTATCGCTTATCACTCTTAATTAACTTTTAACCTTAACTATGAGAACATATCGTTTTTCATTCATGTTTCTCGCAGTTACTTCCATCGCCTATCATACGTTCATTTCAGTTATATTGAAGGTTTAATATTTTTTGGTTTTTAAATTGATAATTAACATTTATTAATTTATTATCTTGCTTTTTAATCCAGTAATCAGTAAATAATGTTAATTATGCATCATTAAGTTGTTGGATCTTAACTAAACCATATTGTTTTATATATTATTAGTTTACTAGCTTAATATTACTCGAACATTTAATTTAGTTGTCTACTAACTAATTTAAAATATGTTATTACTACATAATGGTCCTTTATAAACTTGTCTTAAGGTAATACAATAATAAATTTTTTCAATCTCTATTTGACTATTTTTGAATTATCAGTTATCATTTCAACTTGATCAACTTGAGCTATCGATGTATCATATGTTCATATCACATAGTATCGAAATACTTTGTTGATTGAAAAAAGTGCTGATGATGTCTGATGTTGAAAATTTTCAAATATTTGGACAAAATTCAAATTTCACACTAAAGTTGATTTTTCCTTATCATAGAGATGATAAAAGTAATTAGTTTTCAAAGACGGTTTATCTCATCTTGCTAACAAAATTGCATTTCAAAATTAATAATAAATGTATTGATTTCAAATTTAATAATAAATCCAGTGTCAAATTTCATTGATTCCTTTTTATTGTAAAACGAAAAAATGGATGTTGTATTGCTAAAACTAAAATAAGCCGGTATATAAGCTAGCTTTTGAAAAATGATATATCGAACAAATTTTTCGATCATATTTGAATTTAAAAATTATTTATTTACTTATAAGTGTGCTGAAGATCTTACATACTATAAGTAAATAAATAAATTATTAATTTTAAGTTTCTGTACAGATTTTGATTAATGTATATTTAATTAATTTATTTGCTCGTAATTTATTAGCGTGAATTGATTCATCTATTTACTGACAACTACGCTAAGAGTTTTCTTTCTTTTCGTTCAGAAAATGCTGCAAACTTTGAATTGATTCATTGTTTTTATTTTTTTCTAAAATAATCAACTCAAAATATAAAGAAATTGACGTTTCATTACAGTGATCAAAATCTCCGATTTATTTATTTCCATTTTTTATTCATTTCCTTCTCGAATATATTAAAGAATATATGTATACGTCAAGTGAATTTCTTTGTTTTAAGAAATTCATTTGACATACAATTTTGAGTTGAAATTTTAAGATTGTAATCTTTTATTTTGAATGCAAAAAGTTAGAATAAAATAAAAAAAAGTTTTTGGACTGTTGCCAAACTGAAAACAGGAACTGAAAAGACAACAAGAAAAGTATAATGTAATCAGTAGTAATTAAGAGGAACAGTGGAAGAATGAAGGCGAGAAGCAAATCATTTTAAATTGTTTGCAAGGAAATTAATATCGGAATTGATTACATCTCTTAATTTTAAAATGAATAAACAAAAATTTCACTTCATTTTGGTCCAAAATTTGATTTTTTATTAATTAAAATAAATGTTATTTTTTTGATATACGGCAAACTTCCCGTTTTATCCAATAGTAAACAATAGTTTTTTAATTCGTCAAAATTTTTGGGGAATTTATTTTTTAGGAAATTTTTGATTTCGTACAAAAAGATGACAATGAATTATGGTGATAATGAAGTGATAGTAATAAAAATCCTCAACTCTCAACAATATTGTGGTAATTTTTAGCGAAATATTTCGCGACGAAGTCGATAAATCTTATTTTTTTGCGAAGACTTCCATCTAGACTTCAATTTAAAATTGAAATTTCAAAAAAAAGATAAAAAAGACAGATGCCCTTATTTTGCTTTTTGCCGATTATTTTTAATCCTGGATATTTTTCGAAACAATAGGGGGTCATCATTGAGGAGCAATAGGTGACGAGGGAATTTCGCGGAAATCAAATTTTTTGATCAAAAAGGACCCCGCCTTCCCCGCCCATCCATTCCCGCTCCCTACTTCGTACCTTTGAGAATTGCTATGAACATAATTCATCATAAGTGACTTACCAGGATATGCTATTAAATTTTACGATTCAATTATTTTTTCCTTTCCTTCGATGTGATCATTCGATAAAAGAGGAATTGAGGTGAATGAAGAAGAAGGTGACGTTAAGGATTCGATATCACTTTTCAAGAAGTAATTTGAATGAAAAACGAGAAACTATACTTTTGCAAGGGGAACGAAAGGAAAAATAGAAGAGACAAAAATT
>UPTC01001411.1:5645-16236 GCA_900537255.1 Acanthocheilonema viteae
CAACAACAACAACAACAACAACAACAACAGCAACAACAACGATAACAACAGACGCACTACTATCATTATCATCATTTATTATCACTTATCAATAATTTACTTAGTGATATAATGGAAGATAAAAAGAATCAACCACAAAGTTTAAAACCAATTGCTTTTATATCGGTTGTTTTTAGCACCTTTGCTATATGTTCCATTTTGATAACATTCCCATTAATTATCAATTATATTCAAACACTGGAATCATCCGTTCAAATCGATCTTGACTTTTGTCGCGTATGTTTTCATTTATTTATTTTATCTTTTTTTTTTTCATTTTAGAAAAATAACAAATAAATTGAAATTTATTTTTATTTTTTTTAAAACGAAAAATATAACATAGAGATAATTGAAACATGAAATGTTGAAATATTAAATTTTTAAATGATTATGAAAGAAAATTGAAATGAATGAACTTTTTGAATTTTTTTTTTCTTTAAATTGTTTTCTAATGGTTGATGAATTATTCGATATGGTACTTCTCTTTATAATATCCATATAACGTTTATTTTAAAAATAGGCTCGAGCTCATGATATGTGGAAGGAAATTTTGGATATTGAAACTAGTGGACGTTATGATTCCGGAAAATTGGCACGTATAGTGATGGCGCATCGAGAGGTGAAACGCGATACGATGGCGGATTTCTGGGCACGAAGATTACATGATCAGGAGCTTCGTGACGAGCCGTATCAGAAACCGGAATCGTTTAGAGAAAGCTACGTGAGTGGAGATTGTTGCACATGTTCACGAGGACCACCTGGGCCACCGGGATCACCAGGTCGTGATGGTGTACCTGGAATAGACGGTGAAATCGGCCAACTTGGACCACCTGGACCACCTGCACCTTTCGATGCGGAAATTCAAAATCTATTTCCGCCACAGTGCCCATGTGATTCACCACCAGGTGAACCTGGTCCTAAGGGACCACCCGGACCTGATGGTCCACCAGGACCACCGGGTCAAGATGGCGAAGATGGTAGGCCGGGGGATCAAGGACCCAGAGGTCAACCAGGACAACCAGGTCAACCAGGACAGCCTGGAAGAAATGGACCACCCGGAGAACCAGGAGCATATAGGACAGAAATTGGACCACCGGGTCGACCAGGCGCTCCAGGACGTCCTGGACTGCCAGGACTAGCGGGACCACCAGGTGCAAACGGTGAAGATGGTCCAATCGGCGCACCAGGTCCATCTGGTGTTCCTGGACAACCTGGGCAACCAGGCTCAAGCGGACGACCGGGACCTGTTGGACCACCTGGAGAACCTGGTACGTTTTTTAATTTACCAAGCATTAATATCGAAACTAAAGCATCAATTCCAACAGTTTTGATTCACTCTTGAGCAGATTTTACTTTTAAAACTGCACTCTTGAAATATATGTGTATTCAATGGAATTTATTTGATCTGTAAATATTCAAATTTATTTTAGGTGCACCTGGCAGTTGTGACCATTGTCCACCGGCTCGTCTTGCTCCTGGCTATTAAATGCATGAAAAAACATATGCAAATAACAAGCACTCATATTAAATCAGATTTTTATTGAAATTTTATTGAAAAGATAAAAATAAAGCGCATTTGATGATATCATTGCCGTGACATCTTCCAAGAAAAATGTCCCATTCGTTGTATGTAGATTTTCGGAATTTTTTTAGGAAAATTTCTTATTTCTTGTTTGCCAATCTTACTAATTCTTGAAATTTATTCATTTAGAAATATCAAATTCCTCACTGATCATAATTAATGTATACCGTAAATGACCTATAATAAAATCCGGATTTTCTTGAATAAAAAAATTCAGCCATGGCAAAAGAAGAACTGGTGCGTACTGATGAATATAGTCATAATATCTCGACACTCAGAGAGAGAGAGAGAGAGAGAGAGAGAGAGAGAGAGAGAGAGAGAGAGAGAGAGAGAGAGAGAGAAGAGAGAGAGGGAGGAAAAGAGAAATGAGGGAAATGGAGCAGAAGAAGAAAGGCTGAATTGTGTTCTCCTTTCATAAAATTTTTGCTAAAAATTAAAAATGAACAAAAAAATATTTGACAAATAATGCTATTTTTCGATAATTTCATTCCATTTCATCAAATTCTCACAATTTTTTTTTTTTTTTAGAAATGAAAAATTTGGAAGAAATTTGATGAATACTTTTGAAAAAGACAAAAAAGAAAACTATTTTTTAAAAAAATTTAAAATTTCACATCCAATCAATAAAATGTTTTAATTTTTTCATCTTCGCTAAAAAAGACAAACAAAATATTCGTGGCGTACATTTCTTCATTTTATCCTATTGAAGAAAAAAACCCGAACGGACAATGAATAATAAGCAAAATTTGAAATCAATTGTGAAAATTTTTATTGAGAATTTTGCTTCTCATAAAATTTTGAAAAAAAAAAAAATTAATTCAATCATCCATCATGTCAATCATTGAGTAATCAATTAATTTTAATTGTTTATTAATATGGTAGCATTATATTGAAGAAAGAAATCTTATTAATGTCGTGCAATCATTAATTGTCAAATTTAATGTTACATTATCAATACTGCATTATGCATCACAGTTATATCTTTATCACAGCTAACAAATAATTTTAATTCATAAAATTACAAATTTTTTCAGTTGAGATATAATTTATAAAATTAAAATTCTTTTCAGTTACGTTAACCTCATAAAATTGCAAATTAAGGGAATTCAAATTCTATCTTAAAATTAGAGCATTAATTTATGCTGATATTGTAGCAGAAGTAAAAATCAATGTAATAAAAGCAATAATCATGGTAAAGTCATTTTCAGAAGCAACAAAAGCAATAATAATCAACATGGTAAAGTGATTTTTTGTTTTCAATTTTATTAAAGTAAATCGATAATGAGAACAGACATTAAATGCATGTTAGTTGCAAAAAGATCAGATTTTGTTGATGAATAATACAAATATTTCAGTTAATATATTCATCATTATTTCGGTATATTTGTATTCCAAAGATTACATAAAATTCAATTTATCATATTATTCATTTATTGATTACTTATTATGCTAAACATATTTTATTGATCAAATACTTTATCAGTGATGATAAAACAGATTTATAAAGTACGATTTGTACTTGTGCTTACGTTTTGTATTTATGCTTACGCAAGTAATCATTAGTATTGAAAGGAATAAATACAATTATTGATACAAGTATTGTTTAAAAATCAGTTAAGTATTTCAATTACATTTATCCTTTACGTATCATTTTTTTTTTTTAAACATTAATACTCACTGATACAAAATTAACAGTTAATTCATATGTTCTTTAGCATAAATTCAAAACAATATTTAGCTATTATTCAAAAAATCGCTTAAAATTTTTCAAATTAAATTAAAATCTCATTATCGACAAAGAAAGAAGTTTTACATCAGTCTACGTGAATTTTCCATAGATCAGTAAGCGTAAAGCCTGATTTGAGCTCTTCAATTGCTACTCCAAGCTCTTCTGAGTAAACGGGTGGTCGAACTTCCTCACTAACAACACCATCTGAGAAATAAGCCTGCAAAATATGATTTTATTTTCGTTTATACAAATTAAACCACAACCGACAACAATTTATGTGAGAAAAATATTTTACTAATTTTTATCGAGGAAGAAAATGAATTAAAATTTTCATCAAAATTGATACAGCATATGCATCAGTTCGAAGAGGTCGATCATCAAGCTCAACATCATCATCAACCAATTTCATCACATCTCCCACTGCTTGCGGAGAACCCTGCAAATTTTTATGCAAATCTAAACGATATGATCATTTCCAATATTTACCTGTTTAGCTCATTAATCTCCTTTTGTTGTCTTATTTTTAGTGCTATTTTAGTTTAAATTTTAAAATATCTAATTTGTAATTAGAGCATTTTTTGTAGTGTGTTTTTAAGTTTTTTTTTTTGTTGTTGTTTTACTGTTTTTTTTTTTGTCCCTATTTGTTTTCTGGTTTTTTTTTTTGTCCTTCCATTAAATTTCCATAATTAAATGTATAATTTTCCTGCTAAAAAAAATAACACAGCTTTATTATTACTATGCAATTTATATTGCTTTCAAAGCTTCCAAAGCTAAGGAATTATAGGATGATAAATTTTATACTGGAAATAATACGTATTATATATGTCTGTTATGATGGCGATTAAAAAGTATCAGCGTTTCGTTAAGTTTGTTAGGTCGAATACATGAAATGTGAAATTTGATATATGCTTTAGAAAAAAAAAAAAAAAGAGGAATGGAAAGAATTTTGAAGTCAATATTATGTTTGATTGGTTGAAGAAATTTGCAAACTTTACATCGATCACAAATAAAATAATTTGCATAGTTATACTTAACGATAGACTAAAAAGTGGCTTTAATAGTTTAGTAGCTGTTCATTGATATTTATTCAGAATAATATCATTGATAAAAGTGTAATTGGAAAAATGCAAAAAATTTGTGAAAGTTTTACAAAACTAATTAACAAAACCGAACAAATTAACAATAGTCGTACCGGTCTTTCTTGAATATGTTGCACACCAAAAATAGGTTTCTTTGCATAAGCTTTCTGAAGTGCACATATCGTATTGTAAATATTTTTCAGTCTTTCTTCCGGATCAATACGAAAACCAAGAACATACATCTTGTTCTGTAGAAACAAAAAAAAAAAAATAAAAAAAATAAAATAGTACTTCAGAATCTGATGTGATAATAAAAGTAAAAATAACAATACTATACAAGTTTTCAATATTCAAAATAATTTACATATTGCTTCGAAACAAGCAACCTATAAATTTCCTACACAACTAGCTTATTTAAAAAGTAAATATGTAAATTCTTCTTTCATAAATGAAGTAAGAAATACTCTTTTGGAAAGCATTGAAGGAAATATCAAAGTAACAATAAGATGTAAATTTAAATTGAGCTAACATTTGCATTGCTAGAATTTCGAATTTGCAATAAACTGTAAGCAAACAATTTTTCTAATCGATTTTGAAAACAAACAACTTTTGTTTTTTTTTTTCAACTTACAATAGCTGTAGTTCCAACGATCAAAACAGGGCCAAAACGTGAATTACGTATACGGCAATCCTGTACTTGTAAATACGGTATGCTTACATTGTACATTATATTTGTTGTTGCAAACCATACAATACGAATATTAGTAAGTGTCATAACACCAAGCGTTCCCTGAAATGATCCTTTCTTTTTTTTTCTTTTTTTTTTGAAAGAGTATTATTAGAATTTTAAGTTAAAATTTGATTGCTTAACTGCTTAACAAAATGTTTTTAGAAATTGATAATTACTTTCAATAGGAAAACAAACTCCAGAAAATAATCTACATTTGCAGCATAATTTCCAATCATAAATCATAGTTTCCATTTATTTCCTTCTTGGCTTTATGATAATTGCTAACAAATTATATCAGTGCTCCTTACAAACTATGATAAATGTTATGAATTGCATTAGCTAATGAATAATTTATCAACCTGATCATTGCCTAAATTCCATACACCATCAAAACGATCACATTGTTGCTCTTCAGGTAAGATTCGAAGATGTTGCTCATCATTCACTAGAGCACCACGTATTTTCAACTCTCGATAAAGCTTTGATGTTTCATATGCTCGATGAATAGCTATTACAGTCGTAAAAAGCTTTACCTAAAAAAAATGAATGATGATTGTAAGGGGGCAAAATGAAAAAGAGGAAGAATCAAAGATAATTTAAGAGTTGTTATTTTTTGACTACCTAATAAATTTAACTTTTTAAAAATTACGATAAAATTTATTAATTTAAAAAAAAAAAAAAGAAAACAAAAAAAACCTGGGATGGATTGATACATGTAAAGATGAATTCAAATCGAGCATTTGCATGATGAGCCAATAAATACAATGATTCACTCTGTCCAAGAAGTCTCGATTTTGCAATTCTTGTAGTCACACCACTTATCGTATTATACCTGAAAAGATGAATGATCAGGAATAATTATAGCAAATCATGATTGATGTAAGTGACCTATGACATACTATCAAACTTAATTATCTGGTGCTGCAATCGCGGAAAGCTGATTATTCTTCAAATTTCATGCTTAATTTTATGGAATATTTGATCGGAGAATTCTCGAGAATGCAAATTAAACCGATTGATCTTTTTAAGAGAGATAATTTAATAATTAATAATGAATATTTAAAAATTTGAATATATTAAAAAAAAAAATTACCCAAGGCTTAGATTGATACGTGGTATAGCAGTTGCATGCCATGTAAGTCTTAAATTTGTTATCCGAAGTGTACCCTTATCACCGCAATTTCCTTTGATATCCTCAACACCATCAATATGATCCAGGAGATGTTCACCGGGAATCAAACGTAGCAACCTGCAACATTTATGAATTATATACCAAAATGATAAAATGATTGATAAATCCATCATTACTTGTAAAACCAATATTCGTGCTAACAAATTCCTCATCATTATCATCAAATGAATTTATGCTTGATGTGAAGGAACTAAAATTAAGCTAATTAAATGATCATTAGCTAAGCAAATAATACACACCGTGGATTCACATCGAATCGTATGTCACGATCTTGCCAAATAGCAATCGATTGCATTTTAACTTTTGAAGTCATTAGCACATTTGAATCCTGCAAATTCGAATATATCACATCAAATGATTAGACTGAATATAATCATATAACGGATAAAAAACTTTTATCAAACTTTAATAAATAGCCTTTTTTGACTCAGTCTAAGATTATCCGACTTCTTTTTTAGAGTCTAATCCAAGTTTTGCAAATTATCACTTTGCTTAACAGTGATAAACAGAACGTCCTAAGTAAAGTAAGAATAAGTAAGTGGATATAGTTATATTCTTTTTTTTTTTACATTTTTCATATAATTATTGATAACCTATTCGTATAAGGTAATATATTATTACATCAAATGATGCTTAAAGATACTTAAAAAGGGAGAGAAAATGTGCGCTTCACCATGACAACGCATGCACGCAATCCTTAGTATTGCAATCCTCGAAGAAAAACTTAATTAGCTTAATGAGCTAATTTTTTAATGAAAATGAATAGAGATATCTCCTTGGAATTTTCTTTTTTTTGCTGAAAAATTATCTTCCATATTAGCGAATTAATAAATCTAATTAAAATTGCAACTCCGATCAAATTACTTTCTTTGCATTCATTATGAGGGCAAACATTTTTTATCCTCTTTATTTAAATTTTATTGAATTAAACATTTATCATAAAATTGATTCTTTAAATTTAGTACGAAGTGTTTGGTTTTTATTTCGCATGAATGTAGTGATCTGTAGAAGAAAAAATAGAAATTACAAAATTATTATTGAAAATTTGTAAAATTACTTTTAAAAATACAAAAATAACAAATCATATGATACCATTCAATATCACAAAAAAATAAGTGATATTAAATGGTATCAATTCAAGGATTTAATGCATTAATCATTTCTATATTTTGTTTTAGCAATAATGAAATTAAGAAATCAATAACCTGAAAAATATTTTACCGATTAGGAATGAAATTTAACGGAAAGAATGGAAAATTAAATAGAGCTACTTGGACTGGCTTGTTATTGGCTAGCTTGAAAGAATAGGAAATTGGAAAGTTGACGAGAACAAAAAGCTATCCTTCCGTGAAATTCAAATATGAGCTTTGAAAGTCATTCATATTTAACAAATTTGTTAATGCATATTTTCACTAATTGTATTTGAAATTTGAAATTCTGCAATTACAATCTCGTCTGCATTTACAGACATTTCTTCTACCTCCTTGTTTAAATTCGCTTATTGATAGCACTTTTACATAGTGCATTGTTTTTTCTTTACATTTTGAAAATTTCAAGTTAATTTACGAATTGTTGTGATGTACTTTTCTTTTATCATCTTATCACATTACTGCTTTTTTTTTTCGATCATTTTTGTTCCAGACTTCTGTCAACAATGTTGTCGCTATGCAAATATATTGCAAACACAATATCAGGTATGAAAAGATAAAAACCAAACTAAATATTGATTCTATCAAATTAATTAATTATATGGTGTAATTTGATCAGTGATAAGGAGTTAGTGAAAAATAATCACAGCATTTTCAGTATGAGTGATATTGCAGTTGATTTTTTAATTATTCATTACACTCAAAAATTAATTGTTAATTTATCATGAATTGCTTTTTTTTTATTCACTTGTTCATTTTCACTGGGATTAGTTACTCAATATGAAATGGGATGATTTTACAATTAACATTCATTATTCTTTAAGCTTTAAGTTAAAAAATTTATTTTACATGAATCATATTCAGTCAGAGTATGAGTCGTGTAAAATATTGCAATGTTTAATTCTTTTTTTATTCTTTTAAGAGTTAAAAAAGAATTAAACGGAAACCCGCAACTTGAATATTGCAATATATTCTTCCTAACATAGGATTTTTCTTTTGTTTGATTTTTCATTTAATATTTATTTCAACTTTCATTGTATAGTTAATTTCCAACAGTTAACCAATAAAAAAAAAGTAAATTTTAGCGATTTCAAATTACAGGCCTGCATTTAGGTCATATTTGGACGGATGCAACATATAAATTTAAACAAGATTATAGTTGATATAATATGGAAATGTGTATAGCATTACTTTAGAATGAAGACTTAGGCCAAAAATTTAAGTATTTGAAAGTTTGATTTCAATCAATGAAATTGTACCGAATGTGAAATTCATTTATTGGTGAAGAAAAACACTGTAGGCTGATAATTTGATAATATTGAACTGTTAATTGCTAGAAGAATATTATATTCTTTCCCATCCTTAATAATAGAATGAATTTAATTCCAATTTGGTCAAATTACTTGATCAATTAATTTATTCACATTCATTACGAAAAACATAATGGATATAAATAAAGTAAGAAAAAATTACTTTACTTATTGCTTCATTTACATTCATAATAGTTATAAATAAAGTAAATGTAAATAAAATAATTTTTCAGAAATTCGCCTTAAATTTTTAAATTAGGTAATAATCAAATAAACGGTTTCTAAACAAAATTTCTTATCAAATTTTCATTGAATTTAATATATTTAATATATGATTGCAAATAATTAAGTATGCATAAAATTCTTGTTGGTTGGCATTTATGAAAAAAAAAACCCTATTCTTCCAGAAAGATATTTCGAAGCAATGAAAAAAAGATCATTTGAGTAAAATGTTTTCGATGAAAAAAAAAGTTATCACATTGAATATTTGGAAGAAATTCTGAAATTTAAATTATGGAAAAGATTTTCGAACATATTCCTTTTCCTTTTCATACTGCTTTCACAAAATCATTTCAAAGTCATATTATTTGGCCAAGGAAAAAAAAAGGGATATCAGTGAAATTTATTTATTTAATAAAGTGCATTACCTCATTTCTTGTCAGCTATTTTTAAAGAAATTTTTCAATAAAAATATTTCCAAAGTTTGAAGAAAAAAAAAGGTAATTTATTATCAAAAATATTTTTTTTTAACTGGAATGAAATCGAAATATATAATTTATTTGCCAACATTTAAATGATATTAAATTTTTTTTATTTACCATAATTTATTTGCACAATCTAATTTCAAAATTTAGCAATAGCAGTACTACAACATTAGTATATCTGAAAGATATTGTTATGTTCATGTTATTTAAATGGTTAAAATTTGGTTTTTTCGTAAAAAAAAGTAATGAAAATTGACAAATACTAAATTTTAGTACTTAAATTGATGCTAATCAACAACAAGAAAATTGTAAAAGAAATTTTAAAATTTCTTCTTTTTCTTTCTAAAATTTACTCCTTAGTTAATTTAATGCTTTAGCTTTATTTTTATTAACGCCAATAAATATGTACCATTCATTAGTGTTTTCCATTTTGAAATAAACTCTGAAAATTACACAATGCCTAAATAGCAATGCTAATTAAAAGAATTAATAATTCACTATTGAATATTTTTAAAATAACATTTTCTTCAATAAAAATTAAAAGAAAATAAACGATAAATAATCCATTGAGCAGCAATTCAGGAAAAAAGTTCCCAAAAAATTTAAATCAACCTGAAAAATTTTGGAAAATCAAAAAACTTAATTATATCACGTAAAAATTTAATAGATATCGCTAAAACATATAATTTGCTTGATTAATTGTAACGAAAGATAATAATTAAAAACTTCACAATTCATTATATATGGTACTTTTTGCAACAAATTACGGTAATCTTTTTGTATTACAGTAATGAACGAGTAAATAATGGAATGTACGGCATAACTCATATTTTCATCAGAGAGCGAAAAATTTTTCATGATTGGTAAAGGTTGCAGTTTTCCGGAAATTTTTTTTGCCAATTTATTGAAAAGGAATGAACATTTTTAAAATTGCTTGAAAGTTATCGCAAATATCCTCAATATTTCCATTATAATTCGGCATTTTTTAAACACCTTTATTGCTGTTTTTAGCATGGGGAAAATTCACTCAAAAACGTTTTTCAATAATTTAATCTTAAAATTTCCGTTACAAATATTT
>UPTC01001412.1:0-16212 GCA_900537255.1 Acanthocheilonema viteae
GGACGGGGTGGGAGAATTGTGGTGAGACAAGAAGTTATAAAAAATTCTTCCCCATCGACCCAATTCTAAGCCTGTTTCAATGTTTGCTATATAAAGCATCTCTTTGCAGAACCTCCTCATAGCAACCTCAAAGAACAGAAGACCTCTTCTGGAAGCATATTCAGTAAGTCTCTCTATTGCTGCCCCTTCTTTCGATGATCAATCACCGAATGGAATCATCATAAAACGTGTTGCAGATATGATATCAGTACGATTTGCTTCAACATTACTGTTAGCTGTGTTGGCAGTGTCGGTGACAGCGTCTGGCTGGTGGGACGATGACTGGGATGAGCCATGGCATCATCATCATCACCATCATGGACACTTCCCGTGGCACCACGGATATTTCCATCATCATCATCATCATCATCCACATCATGGCGGTCATCATTCATTGGACCATGGAGGATGGAAATGGGATTGAGTTTTTTGAGATTCTTACGAAACCGTTAAAATTTTTATTTATGTCTTCTTTTGTATTTTGCATTGTTTCGTAATCAGTTAAAGAAATGAAATATATCAGAGTTTCATGAATTATTCAAAAAAGAGCACAGCAATAATTTAAGTGTGTCACATATTTATTTATAAAATGCAAAATTTTTTTTAGAATTACTCTTTCTTCTACTTTTTATTTTATTGCTCATTATTGAATTATGCCATGGAATTGTCGTTAAAAGAATCCGAGGCACACAGGCCTTAATTATTCTGTGCATTATTGGCATATCTATCAATTAATAAAACCACGATCGGTACATCACTTCTGATTATCGAATACGTATTATTCTAAAAGTGGAAAGAAATCCTTGTGTATGTTAAATATATTGGATAATGAAATCACATCGAAAGCAAATCAAGTAGAATAAATTAAAGTACAATTAAATAAAACTTGACTCAAATTTCAATTAAATAAAACTTGACTCAAATTTCAAATCAAATCCTTACATTTTTTAAAAAGCTTAAAGCTCTTCAATTTAATTGGAAACTGAGCAAAAACAGTACGATCATTTCTCATATTAGCAATCTTCAACAACTAATTATCCCAAGCCTATCACTTATAAAACATGAGGAATGGGTTTAGAATAATTAGCTGGTACGTTGGATGAATGGTTTTATAAAAGAAACCATTTCTAAACCAAATGATTTTTTTTTAGTGGCATCTGTTGTTAAAGCTATGCATTTCATACGTTTTACAAATGATAACATTTGACCAAAGTGAAGATGTGACAGACTGCCGGTCCTATTCTAATTCACTCTCTACAGTACTTCAAAACTCTGAGACATCTCGCTCTCTTTGAGAGAATAAATTGCTTATAAATCAAAAGTTAGATTTACTTTCATCGAGAAAGTTGACGAGTATCTGATTAAAGAAATTATCAATTTATATAAAGGTTTTCAATAGATTTTTCAAATTTCAGCCAGCTTTTTTACTTAAATAAATTCTCCAAGTGACTCATGTTCTTTTTGAAATGCACCACAGGTAAATAATAATAAATTGCTATCAAGAAGCTTTTTTACAAGATGCAAACAAAATAAAGTTAATTTGCAAAGCATCAGGTGTGCAGCTCATGGCAAAAGGATCGAAATAATCTCATGCTATCCATTTCTCGTAACTTTTAGCTGTTTATTGGGATTAATTTTAATAGCACTGGTAATCAAAGAGAGAGAGAGAGAGAGGGAGAGAGAGAGAAAGGGAGAGAGAAAGGGAAGTCCTTGTTTTATTTTCAATTTTTTTTTGCTATTTTTCACTTCTTATCTCTCTGTTACACATGCGCTCGTAATGTTGCGTATTCGTCATATAAAATTGTTTATATTTGACAACGGGCTTTACAAAAATAATAAACAGATCGTTTCAAAAAATTTGTTCATTCAACTTTGATTTTTATGCATTTTGTGCCAAAATTTCAACCAGGAAGAAAAAATCATACGATTTTTAATGTATAAAAAAAATCGAGAAACTTTTGATTGTTTCGGTATTTTATCCGTTCTTCACTTTAAAATTTGATAATATTAAATTTCATTAATGCACCGAAAAAGTATCATTCATTTAGAATTTATTTATCAAAGAATATCAGTGAAACAATCAATTTCGGGAAATATCTCAATCTTGTTTTCATTCTCGGTGGCAATGATCGCTGTGATGCATTCATAGTGGTGATGATAATGATAATGAGGATTGCCACGGGTCATCCAAATCATTTCATCAGCTCGGTTCTGTCACCGATACTATCAAAACATTAAATAACAAAGTTGTGACAATTTTCAGTGATACCACTACTTTGTAAGCATCGAACTGTGTCCAACGAATGATCAAAAAAATTGTTGATTGGGTAATTAACAATAAAATGATTAAATTTTAATAGGAAGAAGTCAATAAATGAATAAAATTTATTGAGATTTTCTGTTCAAGTTGCCATAAGCAAATCAGATAAGAACGCTCATGTAGCAAACATTAAAACAGGCTTGAAATTGTGTCGATTAGGAAGAAAATTTTTCCTTGTTTAGCTTCTTGTCAAACCACATTTTTATAGCTTCTTGTAACAACACAATTCCAATTCCTATTCTATGGGTGCCATTAGCTGATAATATCATTTCGGGCACAAAAAAAATTACCGATACCAGCAATCTTCCTATTAGCAATGAAATTGTTGATATTGTAAGCAAATATGTATAACAAGCATAGATGACTACTAACCATGAAGTTACCTTTATTTTTTGAAATTTAATAACAAAATTCTAAGCGTGATGTAATCTTTGAGCTCCAGAAATTTTAATTGTCTGAAATATGCATTTCAATTTCTTTTAATCATCAAATGCACTTATTTACTGAATTCAACTAACCAATTATACTTTACTCTTTTTCATCTGTTTGAAAGGTCTTTCAACATATTTAAAAAGCTTTTTGCATTCACTACTATCATGTAGTGGAAATAAAATTTCTCATGTGTTCCTTATAATCATACCTGAAATAAACAAATGAGCATTCAACTGGATAAATTATTTCAGCTAATAAAATTTTGCCCACATCCAAAAAACTAAGTCATTCATCAGTTTCTACAATTATCATCAAATTTTAACTCCGATAATCCGATAATTGAAATCTGAAATGAAGGAATGTATAAAAAATGTTGTCTTTTTCATAAAATTTTCCATGAAAATAGTGTAATTTCAGTGTGAGTACAACATGCATACATTAATAATCAAATGATTTGAAGTGAATGGAAAACCATACAATTATCATGATAGATGATCAAAGGCCGGTAAGCCTACTGATTCTGGCCTAAAATCTTCCAAGCTTTTAAGCACTTCAACGATTTGCTCCTTTCCTTCACTAGGGACCTTTGTGTATCTTAAATCAGGTACCATAACAACATTCATGCCAGCACGAATAGCAGCCAAAACACCATTGGGAGCATCTTCGAAAACCAAAACATTACTGGGAGCCATTGGTGGATTCCGGAATCTTTTCATTGTTACAAGATATGCTTCCGGTGATGGTTTACCTTCCTTTATTTCTGGATCGCTACTACATTTCACCTGGAATTTGAATGATTATGATGATAAATACTTGTGGATAAACAGGTGAACTTTCAATTCAAACTTTAACTTGGATATTTTGATTATGCATCTATCACATCAAGGAAAATAATTTTCCGTATCTCTTACAACATATGCCCTATAAATTATATGTATTACAATTAAATTATCTTTTTGTTTCTGTAAACAAAAAAATACATTAAAGAAAATTTTCACATTAACAATAAAACTTGAAAAGAACCACCCGTTATCCGATTATTTTCTTCGGTAAAATTTGGAAATGAAAGATTGCATTATAACGAGACAAAAACTTTTAAAATCAATGATTTTTACTTGAAAAATTGTGATGAACATAGTCGGCGTTGAGTTTGTGATTAGCAAAAAATTAAACAGTTCTAGTATAAAAAAATTACTTTTCAAAAATTGACGAAATACATTAGACGAAGTAAACAGTACACCTGTACAGGTATCAAATCGACAAGATCTTTATGGTTCATTGTTTTAAATTTGAAAGAATAATTGCTAGATCCAGAACATATCGCCATCGGTATATTATGATTATGAAAATGTCGCACCAGTCGTAATGCACCTGGCATCTTTGGACAGTGCGGCAACTTTTTGAGAAGTATTGGAAGGTAAAAATTATCGTACTCTTTTACGCTCACTTTGTCTGTTAAGCCAACCTTTAAAATTTAAAATAAGAAACAAATTGAATAATACATGGTGATATGAATGAACCATTCATTGCATTTAATGTAACATTCAGACTCTAAAACGTAAGGTTTTTAAAGTAAGAAAAATTTTTAATTCTAGTTTTATCTAAGAATATACATATGATCACAATTTACTAACTTTGTCGAGTAGTATTTTAATTGAAGATTCATGTTTCATACCCATTGTAAACGATTTCAAATCAAGCGTAAATTTCTTCCCATAATGCTCCATAGCAAATGTGTGAGTTTCTGTATAACTTGGCTCTGTATCAATCAGTAATCCATCCAAGTCAAATATCACGTGAGTAATTTCTAAGGCTCTATTTCCTGTCATATTTCTTCTATAGTTCAAACTTTTCCATATGCATTCATTACAATATTTTAATATCATAAAATACAAAAATGCCTGAAAGTTTCTCAAATTCTCAAAATATTACTTCTGTAGTTCATTTCAAAATTGAATGGTACAAAAAAAAATGCGATAAAACGTTTTAAATTTTCGAAACAGTGAAAACGCATTAAATGAATAAATTTAAAAGAAATAAGAAAAGAGGAGAAAGAGCTATGAATTATCATTTATTGAAATGCTTCATTATTTGAAACTTTCATTTCCATGAATGAGTATGAATAGAAGAAATGACAAGGCTAATACATCCATCTGTCACCATAATGTTACGTTAATAAACGAAAAAATTTCCCTCAAATATTTAAAATCATTGCTAGGCCTAACAACATTTATCACTCATTTCATCTTATATTCATTTCTTATCAAAGAAATGAATATAATGCTTTTAAATTTAAGCCGTTTTTTTTTCATTTTATGGAAATATTATACTTTTTCATAATTTTCCAAATAATCTCTATCCATGCCTAATCTTTGCGTGATAAGCCATTGCTGTTGGGATGTATAAAAATTTCGATTAATTAATAAGCAGTAAACATTAACCAATGATACTGACAACATTGCTACTAAAGGAAAAACCATCTGAAACATTTTTTTTAATCAAAAAATTCCAGTAGATGCTAAAGATAACTAAATATTTAACATAGTAATAGGCCTCTCAAAAAGATCATATATAAATATTTGATACCTCACTAACCATAAACAGTAAATAAGTTATTCAATTCGAATTTTTGAATTTTGGCAATGTAGTATTTTTAAGTTTTAGAAAAAAATCTTTCTTGAACGAAAAGACCCTTTTGCATAACTTTTCTGTTGCGCCTGAAATCATAAGTAATAGTCAAAAAGAGTAAAATTCCACATTAACGATAATAATATTTTCAGGTTTTTCTTTTCATTTAGAATTTTGTTTACCCATTCTTTCATACAATCACTTACTTGTCGAGTTGATAGCGGTAATTTGATAATTAGAATGATAAGATTTTAACTATAAGGATGAAAACATGCAAGCACTCGTATCTTTGTTTTTTTTTTTTAATAAGAAATGCAAATCAATGAACCGTTAGAAAATAATCGTAAAAAATACTTCCGAAGAAGCAATTTCTAAGAGAGTTAAAAAGAAGTAAAATTGAAACTTTCTCATACAAAGTAATTTTTCAGATTAAAACGAATCTAAATTCCACATTCCAATAACATTAATGGCAATTTTTTGTGAGGAAATTTTTCGATACTTGTTGATTAGATAATTATGTGAATTGAGTAATATATCAACTTGAAGATGGATTAATAAATTTGGTATGGTAGCAGTAAAACAGTACTTGAAATCATTTGAATTCAAAAACAACGAAAATTTTTTTTCAAAATTCTTTTACATCAAACAATCAGGTAACAAATGAATGCAAAAAAGGAATCTCTGATCAAATAATTGGCTAATTAATGGAAATTTTCAATCTTATACAGAACAAAAAAAATTCGATGTTTTTGAAATAAAATTTGCGTTAAAATTTTAAAAGTTCAAAGATTATGAGCAAGAAATTACATCTGACAGAGAGATGGTATAACGAACAATGGATATCAATTAACAAGTGAATGCAAAAAAAAGCCTGGCGAAGAAAGTTTCCGGCAATTTCATCTATGATCGATTCATCTATGATCGATATGATAATGTTAAAGAGATAAATAAAAGTTGGATTTTAAATCAAAGATCATTACATGATGATGTCAGCGTTGAAAAAAAACCAACAAAGTAATGCATTTGTTTGAACAAACTAATGCATGCCTGCGAAAATAAATGCACACCGAAATGTATCATTTCTAAAATTGAATTGAATGAAGCAAAAAATTCGAGAAATATTTCACTCAAATGAAGGCAATAATGATAATAATAACAACTTTCAGTGAGTTATTGTCTGATCTTACCTATTCAAATAACAAACAAAAATAATGGACTGCGAGATATCGATTACAAGATATTAAACATATTCAGTAACACTCAAAATAACTTTTTAATTGTAAAAATCTATTAATCAGTTGCTTTTTTTCGAATATTTAATGCTAATATCAGTTGGATTACTGCTTATATATAGCTACATGAAATACATCATATCATATCAGACATAATGTTAGTATGCTAATTGACATGAATATTGGAATGGGTAAACAAATCCTAAAAGACATAAAGTGATATTCCAAAAAGGCGTATCGAATTCTCAAAAATCATTCAAATAACAAAAACATCTGCCTGTCCCGCTAACATCTCAGAGTGCCATCTCTTTCAACGAACAAAACTGAAAATGCAAAAACTTGTTGGTTTGTTTCCCCAACCTCATCTTCCTCTTCTCATAGTCTATTATTTTTTTCACACTCTCTTCATTATGCCCTTCGGAATCAATACTTACACATCCACTCTTCTTACCTTGAATTGTATTTTCTAGAACCTTCACATACACATACATATACATACACATATGCATACATTAATACCCAAAACATTGTGGAACTAATTAATTAACATTTTTTACTTTTTAATCAACAACCGGTGAAATAGTTAATGAAATAGACTCAAAGTGTAATGTTTGGTTGTCAAATACTCAAAGGAGAGAAGCATTCCAAAATGTTCCCATATATTGGTCTTATTATTTTATACTGTTAGTTATCACTTATCAAATATACTACAATGGAATTGCTCAATTCATTCCTATCAGTAAAGCAATCAGCATGCTTATCGTATGATTTTCGGCAATACAACAATCCCTTTTCCGCAACAAAATGTACAACATATCAATCAATAAAATTGTCAGAATCAAAAATCGAAGTGAAATTTGAAACAAAAAACTTGGAAGCCATCAAACCAATTGAGTGTACCTACACACTTGATAACAGATAACAGTATTTTTACGGGAAAATATTTTTGAGCAAAAATTATTCCACCATTCTTGTACTTTGATTTCATGATTGCTTCCTGACAAGTTTATACTCTAACAGATGTGTATCTTCCGTCTCTGTCTTGACCAAATGAATATGGCGACAAAATAAACGGTCAACAAAATAAACTTCGCAGAACTCTTTATGCAATTCAAAAATAAGACAGTTGTGACATTTGTCAATATGTTCATTCCGAATAGAAGAAATGAAAGCAACAATCACAATCATTTTTTTTTTCGGAATCCTGAAAAGTCTAACTCTAAAGCTTTCTGGATTAAATATTATGAAAATGTTACACATAAAAAATGATATTAAAATTTAGCTATCAAACACGACTACTATGCAATGCCAAAATGTTATAAAATTAAGGAACGTTGTCCTATTATGACGATTATATTATTAAAAAAAAGCTCTACCGCTAACTATATTTGCAAATACGTGACTCATAATTTTAATTTTTGATAATAATGTGATGGGTGATGAATTCATTATTTATAATACAGAAATAAATGAGGAATACAAATGAGAAATAAAACAGCAATAATCTTCACTCTGCAAATCTTTGATTTTTTTATTCACACATGTTTTTTAAGATCCTAAACGCTTTCTAACTATATTTTTTTCATATAATTCTTCCAAAATAATTGTGGGGTTTAGATAGATCTACTAGATGCGATTTACTAGAACTAATTTACCCAAAGAAAAAACAGCATAAAAATAGTTCGAGAGTATCCTTTAATAAAAAGGACGTTATTATGAGGCCAATTCGTTTGTTATGCCATTTTGTTCAACAATACTCCGCCTTCAGGGACTTTCCGCTTCTTTTCAGAATCTGCTGTACTAACGCATTCGTCGCATTCTTCTTCTTCATCTAATGCGGCTGGCAAGAAATCACGATCCGGCCAGAGCTCTTTAAAAATTTTTTTTACCTGAAAATGCAAAACTATTAATAATATCAGTATTAAAAATGAATTTTCAACTACTTATACAAAGATAAAACCAATATAAACAGAATACACTTAGACATGAATATCGAAAAACTTATTCGCCCGTTTGAGAATACAAAATACAATTGGAATTGATGTATTGATAAATGTAGAAGAAAATTACCTCGAAAACAATTTGGGTATAATTTAAATGTTCATTAATATTTGGAACAATTCGCATATTTGTCGGCAAGTTGTGGGAAATTACTGATGGTACAATCAAATCAAAATAAAGGGACCATAAAATTTGAGGCTTCATTTCTTCTGTAAAATTGTATTATCGACGCTTCAGTCTTCTTATTCTTAATTTAATTAAAAGAGAATAGTTACTTCAAATTTACAATTAAGGAATGCCCGTAACTATTTTAAATTCAAGATGAGAGGATAGAGAGGTTTAAATTACAGACCATGAAAATTATGAACCATAAAACTGTAAACCAGAATAAAAGTGAGTCGAAAAATTAATGCAAGTAGAAAATTATAGTTACCATTTTTCGTCGCACTGAAAAACATATCAATAATAGGATTTAAAATAGTGCTTGCGACGCCATCACTCCGAGCAGTTATATGAGTAACGTCTAAAAGCATTCTTGTTTGTATTCTTTATTTTAACAAATATAAACTTATAAACTTCAGTCAAATTTTCATTAAGTGGAACAGTGAAGCAGTTATCACTAAAAAGGCAAACTGAACAGTAATGTACAGCTATGAAGTGACCTCAAGATTAGTCTTTCATTAGGTATCAAACTTTTGTGACTGTTTAACACCAAATATTCCTCGAGGTGCCAAAACACACGAGTCTTGGAGGGGAAATTACTAAAAGTTTGCGATAAAAAATGACCACGATTACATATGTAATAAAATTTACTGGTAAAAATGACTACAAACTAACATTTTCCTTTTGGTGCTATACAACCTTCATATCCGGCTTCTAGCAAATACGATACTGCACCACTTTTCAAATTAGCGAGATTTAATATACTAATCTAAAAAAATTGATGCCAAGCAAACATATGATTTGGATCCAATATATTGTTAACATTAAATATTGGTATTTGGAAAAAGGGAACGGCTCTTCAAAAATGATAAATTACATGTTCTTTTTCTAAATCCGGTAGAATAGAACGATCTGAGATTAAAATAACTCGATTCAATCGTGTTTGCAGCGAGGTGTCTATATGCTGCTGCGGCACGTACGTCCGATTTGTGATTACGTAGTTACATTTGATTCGCTGACCTTGTGTCACTATCGCTACAATTCTGAAAATCATAGCATCAAATTTTTAAAATCAACGATTAATACATTCATATGCCCATTTCTTTAAATTTAAATAAAATATCAAAATTGCAAAAAAAAGATTAAAATTTTATTAAAATTCAAACTTTTCGATAAAAATTACTATCCTACCTCTCATCAGCGATGACAAAGCCATCAATCGAACGATCTAAGCAATAAATTCCACCAAAAACAGCACATAGTCGGGCGAAACACTGCGGTAGTTCCCCGCTACCATATAGTGTCCACAAAAATGGCGAATCACCGAAGCGTCCAACAGATTCCATAAACTGCCATACTGCTTCCAGACCTTATAGTTTTCGATAAGTTACAAAGTGATTACATTTCGGCAAGTTGAGTAATTTCGTTGTGCGGTGCACGGAAACGAGGAACATAAAAAGTGAAAAAAGTTGGAATTTCCGATCCAAAACGAATGTTTTAGCAAGTCAAAAATTAAAAAAGCAGTGATTTAGTAGATAAAACTTATGGTTTGTTTTGAACATAAAATCTTGCAAATATAGGCAACTTATCTCTTCAGTTTTGCCTGATGGGCGTAAGATTGCTAAAGTGTCGGTAAGTATATTTTTCGCATGACCCACGATGCCAAAAGATTCCACGAAAGCATCAAATGGTTTTTCGGCATATTCTTGAAAGAAATACATTTCATTAAATCTAACATTTAAAACCTCACGACTTTTAGTACTGCTATTGAAATATTCTTTCTCAAAAAAACACTCGAAGATAGTGATGCTTTGTTTTAAAGTCAGTACCGTAACAGTTTACAGGTAAGCAAAATAGATCTCACACAAAATTCTTGGTGTCTTCATTAGTTACTTTTTGCTGAAAATACTCGAGATTGTTTACCTCTCCAACTATCATTTTCATCAGGATTTTTGCGCCATTCAATGCATTTCTGGAGAAACCTCATCACTCGCCGCTTGTCTTGCACTCTGAATATAACCTTAATATATTCCTTTGATTCTTCTTTAAAATGCGCACCTTTTTTAAGCGAATATTGTTCAAAACAAATATCGATAAAAAAAATTTGGATGCTGTTTCCTAGTAATTGATGAATATAATTTTTAGGCAAGCAGTAACCATATATAGACACATTATGTCATAAGATTTGAAAATCATCTTCAAAATAAAAAAAATCCAAAAAATAAGTGAAAATTTAGAAAATACACGATGAGAAACGAACGAAATAGTATCACTTCGGAATATTTCTCCTCGAGAACATGGAGCTACTTTAAGCGAATTTAGGCCTTCATTTGATACACAGCTCAGAAGTCGATCAACACACTTGAATTCGCAATATTTGGCAACACCCGAGTCACATAGCAGCTTTACCATACTACCTCTGCTCAACAACAGCTAAAATATGAAGAAGCGTTAGATAGTGATACTTAAATTCAAAAATTTTCGATTTGCTAGTATGGATAAAGAGAAGCAATCACTGCTTTCAACATACGCAGTTATATATAATATCCACCAAGTTCATTTATGAAAGAAAAAATAAAGTTTTCAATTCAGTTATCCATTCGAGCATTATTCACTTATGACCAAAGGTTGACAATTCAGGACAAAAAAAAACCTTAGGCAAAAGATCCAAACTGAATTTTCGCCACTGTGGATCGATATTCTGCAGACGTGAAACTATTTCAGTATCCAATTCCTGAGCATCATCAGCATGACTGAAACTCGAAAATAAACAGACATACAGACATAAATAAATAAAAATATAAACATAAATAAATAATACAACTGAATAACACATAAAAATAAACAAACAATTAGTAAATGAATAAATAAATAAAGTAGATTTAAAAAAAAGCAAATAGCCAAACAAACAAACATGATTTTAATAAATTGAAGAAATATAAATAAATAAGTTAATTAATCAAATAAATAAAATAATATGTGGTACGTTTCTGCTGTATTCAGAGCCAGACATGAGGGAACATATCCACTACTTTGACTCCAGAAAGTCTTTCAGCAAAGAAAATCAAAAAAAGTTATTCTGGAAGGCTTACTCGTTGAAATAGTGTTGATGGACATTCTCAACAAAAGACTGACATGTAACCGGTAAAAACTTTTCACCATCTAGCAGGAAAGAACCAGGACTGATCTGAGCCCTATTGTCATTCCTGCTATCTCCAATTATCCAATTCTGGATCGATTGTATATTAAATGAAGCCCACAAATCGCCATAATAATCGTTCCTTATATAAAAATGATTGTATTTGTTTTGAAAATTTTGCTGTAACAAATATCGAAAAATGAAATCTTTTTTTCTCAATTAACTTTTACGCCTACCACATTTCCAAACAACTCACCTGTCCAACTGCAAAACATTAAGACCAGAACGGGCACAAGCAGCTGCAATCATACATTCTGGAAGCCCGGTGCCCAAAATGATTACATCAAACTCCTCGGGTAAGTCACCGCTCATTAGCTCCTCACCTGCTTCTAAACCTCCTATAAACATTTATATATTTAGGGTTTTTTTATATTTATATATTTAGGTAAATTTCAATAGTTCAAACGACTACGAGATGGTACTCAGCAGCATCTACCAACGCAGTCCCAACGGTCTACTTTGCCACGATTTACATATTCCCGACTCCCAAATTTCGAAAATTTTAAAATTCTCAATCTCATCCCACTTGGACAATTATTTCCAATTACTGTTTCACCAGTGATGCTGTCCTAACTAATATTTCAGAGATTCTCCATTTTCAAATCAGAATAATATCTTTTAAGGCATGAAAAGATTCCACCAATTTTTTAATAGAAGTAAATATTGTGAATGTATTTTATTTGTAATAGGTAAAAAAATGTATATGTAAAAAGCGTTTTCTCATAATCAAAATAACTACTTACAACAAAGTAATTGAAATTTCTGACTAAAAGAATCAGCAACCCGCAGCGTAGCAATTTGCCAAATTCAGAAAACTTCATGAGAGATGAAAATAAGCACAAAATTTAACTTTAAACAACTGAAATAAAGAAAATTATATATGCCAAACATAACAGTGTATCACTCATAGTTTAAAATGGAAAAGGAAATATAAAATATTTCGTCTATTATTAAAATAATGATGTACTCAACAATATGCATTTTCATTTCCTATGGAAGAAATGGGTGATGTTAAGATGCAATATCAAATGGCTTCCTGTTATGTAAAGTATTATAAATGAAAAAGACTGCTATAATTTCTTTTTCATTTAAAAATTTGAGCATTATATCAACAAGTAAATGTAACTTACTCAACAGCAACCTGCTTCTAACAACAATAAAATAGTAAAGCATAACAATTCAAAATGTAATAAACATAGAAATTTACAAGTCTATTTATAACACAGTCATCTAACAGGCTTTCCTCCACAACTATTGCAGTACTACATTCAGCAAAAGAGCAAAAAAGCGTAAACTTTCGAAGGTGTGTTTTTTATCTTAGAGTGAAAAAAAAAGTTTTAAATAGAGACAATCTACATGACTAAGCGTAGAGAAATGACCAGTCTAACTGTTGTACAAAAGATGTACAAATCATAAACCATAAAACTTTCGGTTCCTGATTTTTCCACTTTAATTTAATGTGGTTAGAGCGCGATCGTAGAAGAGCATATATGCTTCTGATGAAGCTACTTCTGCGAACGATACTGGCGTGACCTGAATAAATTTTATATAAGATCGCCAACTTCAGATTATATGAATGAAATAATGCTTCTCCATTATAAATTTTGCGTAATAAGAAATAGTTTTTTGAGACACTTTGCTTCTTTCTACAACGTTCACCTCCGTGTCGCTTGTTTTGTACCAAGTAGACCGATTTTGAACACCAATTCCCCGACGATAAGTAATAAAATGACCAGAATGAGCCTGTCCAATATGTACAGAAATGGCACGTAGCTGATACTTGTATTTGAACATACTATCATATTCGCAGAAATTCGTTCCATTGCTGAAAAAGGTGAAAATATAAACTCATATATCTAATAAAAGACTGAATAGAAGTGGACTCACTTGACTGAAGATAGCGACGCAGCTTGTTGCCACTGTTGTTTGACTTTTGGAACAGATGATGCAGCATTTAAAGCTGAACCTCCCAAAACTCGGAAACAAGAATTTAGTAATGGGTCTTTCGTTTGCTTTGGCTTATTCTGAAATTAAAATAGAATCAGAATTGATTTTTTATTTTCCTTTGTTTAAAACGAAAATGAAACTCTCTCAATCATAGAAAATACAATCAAATGTCGTAAAAATTTATCGAATTAACAAAGGAATTCAACAAATTTGGAAAAGGAGGGAGAGGAAAAACAACTTACAGATGCTATGTTAAAGACAATTCCTTTGAAGATGCTATATAAAGAAAATAAATTTGCTTTTCTATTGAACTTATTAATAATCAAACTTGTTCGCTGAAGAAACAGTATTCTCGGATATCAATGAATTCAGGAAGCAAAAAACGTTCAGTACGCTTAAAGACATATCCACTAGGAGAGAATCCAACTCGCTCAACGCGAAATATCAGTAAGGATGGTAACTGAAACAATGCAAACTAAATTATACGAAAAAAATCAAACTACTGCATTCAGAAAGTCTCGCACTGCCATATATGACTGCGCGAGAAAAGCTCATGTACATTATTATGGTGAAGAGTGCATGAAATATAATGACCATAAACAAATATTAAAACCACCTTACAAAATCCTTGCTTCTTTATTAGTCCACCAGACGAATCGTTTTTCCTTTTTAAGCATCGGTCGCAGGATGCACCTTGAATATATTCAGCGGTAAAATATCTATCTAGCAATCCCGAAAATGTCAGCACCTGAAAGCAATAATTTTTTTTCCCTGAGACTAATAAGAAATCAGTCCATTTCATATACGTATAACCATACGTATATGAAATGGACTGATTTCTTATAAAAAGAAAAATATATAAATAAAAACATACGTTCTCTTTTTCTTGCATTTTATATTCAATTCTGTGCATCATAATAGCACAACAGTATAAAATTACAATACGGTAGAACATCAAAAATTCAATGCCACTTCTTATTTTTAAAAGTCGATATTAAAATGCAAGTTCAAAAGATTAAATAGAAAGAAATAACGTCTAGCAAAACTGCAGAACCAAAAACAAAATTTTCGCAGATTTCGTTTCGTTAATGAAAGAGCATGCGTTTCTTAAAATGCGATAAAAATGGATTTTCTAATAAATAGATTCATTCATATCGAATTTACAATTTACGATAAATACATTACCGGACTAGGCGATTTCGGAAGCGAAAGTGATAACACGCAAAATTTTTCTTCACGAATTTTCTGGAACGGATAGAAAAATGGTTAAGCTTCAAAGACCACGCATAAAATTTATCGCTGTTAATGATAGAGCGATATAAGTAAAACGGCTTGGAAGAAGTAACAAAAATAGGAAAATTTTCAACATAAAGTTTTTTTGAAATGTTTTTCAGGAATATTTTAACACACTTTGTAACGGCATTCTTCTTTACAGCAACTTAGCTGAATAGCTAATAATCCCATACATGGCGGTTTTAATAATTTCTCATCTGCTACAACACTCTGAAAAATACTTCTTCATTGAGAGTCTGAAATAAAAATGTGCTAGTTTTTACCTTTCAAAGCATGAAAGAGAAAACCAACGGGTAACCTGAAGTCTGTAAGCATTGAGGAAAACTTTGATTTGGTAGCTATGTATACTTATCATCTCTAGTGCTTCATTTTGGAATTCCTCCTGGTCCTTATGTTCACCAAGTTCAAAAAAAAAAACAAAAACAAACCTTCACATGCTCAAATGACAATGAGCTAAGTGTATGGTGTGAGTCAGAGGGTGAGCTCAAACTAATATTATCAAGAGAAACTTCTCCATGAGTTTTTTCATTGCCTTCCGCAAATACGGAATAACCGACATTTCGACGGGTTATATTAATACTGTTGGTTGATGGTTCCTCATCACTGACCGATGGACTTAAAGATGTCTTATTTTCACATTCCTGCAACTTTACTTCTGGTATCAAGATTTCAATTTTGGCTTCATGATCCCTCCAGAGCAGATTATAAGTTATGGAAGACAGAGCAATCTATAGATGCTATGAATCATGTAGTAATTCATTTTTCATACCAATTGTCGCGAATTTCGATTCGCGAAAACTTCAACCATACAAATAAATAATCAAATAAATTTCTTATTGTAAACAAATGTTCCTAATATCATGACTCATTTAATTAATTCTGCATTCCTTCAAATTATTTCTCATGACATTCTTGTGTTATCTAAATCCACATCTTCGTATTCACACATTTTGGTACGG
>UPTC01001413.1:875-16209 GCA_900537255.1 Acanthocheilonema viteae
TCGTAGTGATGTGCTTCTCCAAAGTATCGATCGCGAAATTTTCAGGCTTTCTAAATTGTTCACTTTATTATACTTTTTTTTGTTTTTAATGCGAATATCCACTATAATTCCTACTTCTCTTTTATTCTTCTTATCTGGAGTATATCATAGATTCATCATAGATTTACATGGAATGACATGCAAACAATAACTGTATATGTTTTCGATAGTGATTTAAAAATATCATGCATTTTTTACTTATATATTAAATTGGAATTTAAACATGAACTGATTCATTGTCTGTAGAGTTAACATGTCACAGAGTAGTAGTTTTCAACTCTACTGGCAGTGATGAATTGATTGGATATGATTATTCGCCTTAACATCGGAAGTTTACCACATACAGGTGATACAACGTAAAATTTATTAAATTTTTATAATGGAAGATGTGGGACGAATTTTTGGACGAGCTAAGAAACCCAGTAGTGTTTGTTTATGTGTCGATGTTGCTAACTTGGTGTATGGCTAGTAGCTCACAGTTAAGTGATTCTGTTGAGTTAGAATTCAAGGCTTATCGTTTACAGCAATATGATATTGTTGGTACTCCTCATGGCAGTCGTTCTTGGCAAGGTAAGCTATTTTTTGGGGATTTTTTTAGGAGATATGTTATTGCTTTTTAAGCGACATTATAGCTTAAATAATGTCCAGTCGAAAATCCGCTGAATAAGCCAATTTATTACAAATTACCTGATTATATATTATCTCGTTTGATTGTAATAATAACACACATTTCACTTAAGAGAATACATCAACTCGTTCTTTTTTTAACCTCCACATATGATAAAATAGTAATAGTTTTATTTGAATCGAGTTATAATTTGAGCATGATTTGGTTGCTGGTTACTTTGATATGTACATTCCTTTAAATTTTTAACAATAATCAGTTTGCAGTAATATATGAAGCCGTATCGTTGGATAGTAATGTTCTTAGGCGTTGTTTGATTGTAAATTGGCGTGATTTATTAGGTCGCGATTTGCAAGCCTTGTTTAGTCAGGCGTTTGGTGCTGTCCTCATTGTGTTGCCGGCCAACTTAGATGCGTTGACACCTTCAACAAAAACGGTGAGCTCTTGGTAGTTATGACCAGCATTTTCCGAGAACTACCATTTCATGTATCCAAATTATATTAAATCCAAATATTGGGTAATTTCAGATGGTAGAAGACAATAATGATAACATCATCATTTGTTTATATCTTGATCCCTAGTATATAAAATTTTTATCATTCAAAATTTTCAAAATGATAATTAGTGTAGTATTTCATTATCACTATTGCGGTTGATATATTAAAACTTGGATTTAGGTTCTCTAGGATTTTACAATTCCTGAATTAGTTGCAGTCCTGAGTTGTGCCATGTTGGATCTGAATTTGAAAAACAAATAATACCAGTGATTGCAGAAGTTGGCATCATTAGAAAAAAGTCTTCTATATTTAAATACTGATATAGCAGTGTATGTAGTACAACACCAACCGAAATTGCAAGCCCTCATCACAGAAGTAACGGCATTTTCGAAAAGGTTTCCCATAATTATTGATTTCTTTAACATTCTTTTTCTTTTTTTCCAATCAAATAAGTTAAATTGCATTTATTTATATTGTTTGATTAATAAAACTACAGAAACATTCAGCATGATATGAATTTTTCATTTATTGAACAAGGATTTTCAGATCCTCGACTGCTGTTCAGCAACTGTTAAATGCAGTAAGCGCAAATATCTTCCAATTTTCATCATCAGCATCAGTTTCGAATAATATTGTGGTACCAAAACCGGCTAATGTTATTGTAAGTTTTTGTTATGTTACCCAAATTATGTTTATAAGTCTTTCAAATACATTGATGGTATACAGTTTCGTTTTGATCTAATTTGTGGTCAGGAATGTTCTAGTCAGTGTTTAGTCTACCATGACAGAGGTGTATATAAAAGATCTCAGTCTTTATTCAAGACTATTCTTAATCAGTTTCCTTGACATTACCTTCACGAGTGTTCCAAATTTGTCTTTGTATCATCATTTCCCTTTTATCCTTTCGGTTCTCATAGACCTCCCCTGATTATATCCGTCGTGTTGTATTTATTTTGTCCTTCTTTGGGTTTTTCAACTATTTCATTTCATGTTTAATGAAATATAAATCTTTTCTTCGGAAGGAATATTCTTCCATTGTTATGGTTTTAGAGGATAATAGTAGTACACTAGAATTAAAAGCAAGGAACATTATGCTAAATGCTGCAAATTAATTAGAGAGTGAAACTCCATTTTAAGGGGCACCTTTGGTCAACAGATCGAAATTCGCCAGTAGTTGTTGTGGCTGCACATTATGATAGCCATTCAGCAGTACCAGGATTGGCAATTGGTGCAGATGCTAACGGAAGTGGTGTAGCAGCACTACTCGAATTATTGGCAATCTTCTCCCGCTTCTATGGTTCTGTAAGTTTACACTGTTTGTTGAGTATAGGGTGCCCAGCTATGTTATATTTATGACCGTTCTTCCGCTATCCTGCACTCAGTAACTGCCGTCGTTTTCGATCAACCCGTAGAATTGAAATCGTGTTTGGTTTTGGTAACACGATTCTGTTCACGGGTAGATTGCTTACGTACAGTGTACTAGCTCATTTTCTTCAATGTTATTTGCTTGTACGTTTTTAATTTTGGTAACACGATTTCAACACTTGTCAAGTAGGAGCTGCTTTTTATTTTTCTGTAGCCTTTTTTTTTTTGTTTTATCATTGCCTTCTTTTTTTCTTTTATGAGCCGTGAGAATAGTCTATTACTTTTTTGGATAAGATATTCTTCTTCTTTCTTTCAGAACACGATGAAACCTAAATATAATATGATGTTTTTGCTTACTGCTGGTGGAAAATTCAATTATCAGGGTAGTCGCCAGTGGCTAGAAGAACATATTGATAAACAGACCGGTAATTATTGCTTAACAAATTAGGATTAACTCCATTTACTCGAGTAAATTAGAGGACAGAGAGGTGTACCACGGAACCGAAAAAAATATCTAACTTTTAAAGTTTGAATATTGAAGATTTGCTTAATAAGTGGAGAGCTAAGTTTGTGGGATTTTCCGATTTGAAATAAAAAATATATGCGTTACAAAACTGTTTGCAGAAACAAAGGTCGAACTTGTCTTATGTCTTGATTCCGTGGGAAAAGATAGCAGCCTTATAGCGCACGTGTCAAAAATGCCTGCTGAAACATCTCCTGTTGGACGGTTTTTCCTACTGCTGAAAGATGCTGCATCTCCAAATCGAACTATAGAAATTTTATCGAAAAAGATCAATCTGAACGCCGATGTACTTGCATGGGAACATGAAAGGTGAGGGTATAATTTTCCGTGCAAATATAAAAGTGCCTAAAATTTTCAGTAGTTGATGGAAAATAATCATTACAAAAAAAATCATTCCCACTCCCTTAAGAGAACTAATTACTGATGATTTAGCATGTACAGTCTTAACAACTGATTTACGTTACTAGCTTTTACGTGAATTTGAAGTGAACCTCCCCAATCATTTTATCTTTACCAAAAATTAGTCTGGACCTCCCTTTCGGACGAATTTGATTTATCTATAAATCATTCCATTAGAATTTTCAGATTTTCAATTCAACGTTTACCCGCTCTCACGCTTTCACACTTCAAATCACATTCTGATTCTGGTCGAAGTTCATTTCTGGATACACTATCACAGGTCGAGATGGATGTTTTGGAAGTATGGACTTACTATTCTTACCGAATTTGTCCAATTTTTTAATTTATTAGAGTTAATTTCAATGACTTTTGTAAAAATTATGAAATCGCGGATAGTCCTCCAAGGGCGATATTCTTTCACTATGATGCATATTTGTGTAGTAATGCTGGTTGCGCCAGAAAACACGAGGGATAGAAGGACGAAAATGTTTTGTTCGCTTATTGTCACTAGTGGTTCGGATTGATTAGCATATGATAATATCTTTGTTTTTGTCCAATGAATCATATCGTCGAATTTCGAGTAATTTGTAGGCAAACGTACGAACTATCGGTGAAGCTCTTTTGATTTATGTGTTAAATTTACCAAACACAAAATGTGCGCATGAAGAAAATGTTTCAACTTGTTCAATTTTGGCACCGACAGATGTTAACAGAAAACGATTATCAAATTGGTTGCAGCAATTTGGAAGTAAATCTCGTTCTTTGGCTGCTAACAGCGAATGGCTTGTAGCTAATCTTAGAGATACTGTAATCAGGTATGTTATGTTTATTACGGGAAAAATGATACTAATTTAATATGAAAAGAACTTATGCATGGATAGTTGCCTGCGACGACCTTTAAAGTATTAAAATTAAATGTTTTGAATTTGGCTGAAATTATTGGGTTTTTATACAGTACAATATATAACAGTTCCAATTATACGTTACATATTAATTTCAGGTACACTTCTGGACAAACTGTCGTGGAACCAGTTTCCTTAGCAGACGTATCACTTTATGGTGTACTCGAAGATCGCTTAATGGCACACCGAGCGAAACCGGCTGTCTTTGAACTTTTATTGGCAGCTGTTATAGGACTTTATTTATCAGCATTATATTTTATAGCGCCAGTGTTGCAGACATCTGTTGAAGCTATGCTTGTTAAGCTGAAGAAATTATGATTTAATTTGTGATCTCATTTTGACGTATTGATTTTTTGTACAGCATGGAATATGAGTTTATTCCTCGAAACATATTAATAGTCAAATATGGTTCTATGTATTGATGTATAACTAATTAGATCATCGTTATACATATCTCCGGCAAATACCGGTGTCTCCCCTGATCGTAGTTATACCTATAGTGCCTACCGGTTACTGTGTTTAGGTTGCTATTGGTAGAGTGGCATCAGAAGCAAAGATTTTCCTTGTCTGAATATTACCGAAAAACAGCAAGATTCGATGCAAACAACAGATATTAAGATGAATTTCTGTGTGACGTGCCGCACACGTTCAAGTAATATATTGTGTGGTGTCCAGTCAAGCCACAAATTTAGTTTGTGTTCTACATTTGGTTCAGATTCTAGCAGCGCTTTATTGGCTAATTCTACTTCCACGGCTACTATAAAGTACCAAATTAGAAATTTTGCGAATGGTATATATAGGTTATCTAAAATATTGAAACTTTCTGATCTAGCAGAAATTATTGGCGAGAATGTGTTCAGGTAGGAGAATAATGAAAATGATGTATTTGGCACATACAGGTTATACTAAATAAACTATTTTTAGGCTTCTCTGTAACTCTAAGTAATAAATTCTGCAAAAGAAAAAACAACATCCATTTTCGTTTATGATTAATCAATTTATCAACTACCGTGAACTATTTCTTTCAAACTTACAAATTCTTTTGTATTTCCTGTAATTTTGACTGGTCACGGATTTAACAAACAATTAACATTCACGGGAAGCAAACATTAATTAATCTCCATTTTCAAATGCAAATATTTTAATTTTATTTTTGCTTGAAGTGCATTTCAATAATTAATATAGCGTACAAGCAGATAATTCGGAACAAATGTACCATTAAAATCTGGAATCTTCATGTAGTCTTGGATGTTTCAGCAATTATTTGTTTATTAGGAGAATTCTAAAGTTACATTTGAAATTACAGTTTATCAGATCATTCAAGGTGTCAAATTATTCAATGATGTGTTTCTCGGTGATTCCATTATATAGATTAAATATTCTTTTTACATTTATTTTCCAAAGATTCTGTATTTTATTGGTGACTTCCTAATCCTCTTTTCCTCCTTTTAATTTTAAATAATTTGATAGAATTAGTTTGATTTCTCGAATTTCAATATTGCCTTAAATTATTGTTTTTTTTTCTCCTTCCGACATTTCAACTCACAAAGGAAAATTCAAAAACTTCTGATAAATTATTGATGATACTTGTCAAGAGTTTGTCAGTTCTATAAATCGAATTTCACGGCACCACTGATCGTATTTGTTAATTATTCTCAAGCAATGTGAGATGTCAGATACAAATTGTTCTACCGCAAAAATTTACCAGTCTTCATACCGACGTGCAATCTTTTTTTTTAGATTACAGTTACGCAAATTTATTACTTAACGTATTGGCAAACGTAATTCGCATATGAAGAGGCTAAGTTAGTTTAAAGTGAATTTTATTTTATATATCCAATAAAAGCTGTTAATCACGAAATACAAAGAATCTTATTAGGAATACAATAATTCAGAATACAAAAAAAAAGAAAAAAATTGAATACGTTGAAGTTGTAGAACCATTGGTAATAACACATTTAAATGATCGAAAAGAAATTGTTTAATTTATATGCTTTTCATTTTCACAATCGATTCAGTACCATTTATCACTAAATAATTAATTTCCACAGTAATATCCGTCTCTTATTTGTGAGATACGTATATCATCCATTTTTCAAAGTACTAATTCAACACCATTACACGTTGATCACAAGTTTAACTTTCACAACCCTTCTCCTAATTCCGGTTAAATCAATAATCTTTCGGTCAATAGAGGAATATGCTCACCGCTATAATAATTTCTTTGATTGTGTCAAAGATGTGATGCTTTTGAAAACAAAAATTTCTGAATTTTTTTACTACTTTTGTTTAATAATTTCCCAAAAATTTATAAATGATCAATAATTATTAACCTAGCAGAAGATTTGAAACACAATGAATAAAAATTCCATAAAGAAATTATTATAGCGGTGAATTCCATCTCACCGCTATAATAATTTCTTTATACGTAAAATTTTCAGAGGTATGGAATGTCACTCAAAAACTATCAATCAATTGACGTTACTATTATTTATTTGAGTAATGACTCAGTTCGAATTATTTTCAGTTCTTATCCTGCTCTAATAATACTTATCTCTTTGGTGAATAAAATGAACCTAACAATCGAAATTTTCAAGAAAACCCAATAAAATTCAAAGGAATTTCAATTTGTACTTCGAAAAAAGTGCATTTCCTGCAATGATTGTTGAATTCATAAACTTCTGAGCTTCATCCAATAAAATAGTTAAACGATAAATACTTTTTTACCTATTACAACAGATACAAAAATCCTTTTTGTTTTCCGAAATTGCAACCAATTTTATTATGTAGAACACTAGTAACAACTATACATGGTACAGTAGAACGCACACCTGATCAAAGGCACAATCAGCGAATATGGCTTTAATTTCATTATGCTTTTGAAGAAATCATTTGGATCAAACCCTGACGCACAAATGTTGCTGGTACATTTAAATTGTCGTATAGATCGCTATACAACTGCTTCAACTCGAATAGATTTTTTGATGGCTGAAAGAGAAATGAACGTTAGGAATTTAGAAATAAATTAAGAAATAAAAATGCTTCATAGAGAAAAGCATCAATTTATTTGATTTTTTATCCAATTTTAGGAACTAAAAAATACTTCTGCTGTAGTCTTCCCTGAAAGCTTACTTCAGAAATCACATCGGCCTGAATATCCTGCGTAATATTTTCAAGAAGCTTTGAACGAACCAGAGAGAAATATCCACGAAATTCACTCTAAAGCAACACAAATTACTTGAAGTTAACTTCCCTCAGAAAATGAAAAATCGATATAATTTTAAAACTGAGACTGAATATATATGTGGGACTTTTTTCTTCAGTTACTCAATGCAGTATAAAAATGGTTATTCCAGTAGATAATACCAGTCAAATATTCACTCAGAACCATAAATAAAGCATAAAATATAAACAAAATCATAGTTTTCTCACTTCTCTTCCCGGTACAATCATAAATGCTGCAGTCTTCGCTATCACACCATATGCTGGTTCTGCATAATCTTTGATTAACTAAAAATGTTACATTTAGTTCAAATCAATCAATAAATTTGTATGATTTAAAAAATCAGCCTGCATTCTAAAAATCAATTTTATGCATACCAAAAGGATTTCCAGTCTAAACTTCAACTCTTAAGTTTAGACTGGAAATCCTTGCAAACTGTTTTTAAATGGTAAAACATTAGCATATTATTGAAACTTACATGAATTTAAATGTTTTTGACTCAGACATTCCTGAATTGGACATGAGATTTCAGAAAAAAATCTATAATGTTCTCGCTGGATTATAAAATCTGTATATCGCAATTTCAATTCTAAATTTCGAAGAAAAAAAAATTATTTCAAACCTTTCTCAGTTGACTAACTGGTACATTTTGATAACGCATCTCATCAATCAAATAAATTGACGTAACGCCAGCATGATCACCATCACCTATGATCTGAACTCGATAAACTTGATTATCTTTGGTATCGTGGAAAGCGTAATTACAATCTTTTATAGGTTTTTCTACCGCATAATCCTTTTCATGACCATAAGACAAGTAGTGATGGCTAAAATATACAACAGTAGCATGCTTTGCACGAATCTTGTTTCAAATTATGAAGTTCACGTTGAATACAAATTCTCTATCTTCTCTTGAACAGTTTTGTTCTTAAATAAGGTTCAAAATGAGACGATTAAATTTTATAACATAAGACAAGTAGTGATGGCAAACTTATAAACTGCTCTTTTATGTACAGTACTCACCGCATCTTCTTCTCAAATGAATTATATGCAAGTTCAATAGAACGAAGTCTAAAGAATGCCTGAATTCGAAACCTGTCCGGTGGTTCATCAATTAATACAATATTTATCAATATAACCTGAATAAAAGACGAAAATGATATTCAACAAAAAAAAATCACAATCTGTTTTTTCCCACATTTCCATTCTTCAGCATTTACTCAGTCTAATGTGTCAAAAAAACCGTTTTAAAATTTTTATAACAATAAGATAGATAATAATAATGTATTATATAAGCAAAATGAGAGACTTCTAGTTTCTTCCCAGGAAATAATTATTTAGACTTGGCCACCATTGAGTGTATAGATTGCGGGGAAATATGGTCTCATTCAATTCACAGTAACGTATTAGTGGAGAAATGTAGAGCAATGAATACAAAACTATCTGGGATTTAATTAATTCATGATTACTTTAAAAACATATTGAATTTATGTCTTGTAATTAAATTCAAAAAAATAATTTGAATTTCTCATTATTTTATATAACAATAGTTTAAATAAAAAAATGATACAAGTTTTTTAAAGCATATGTAGATAAAAACTGCAAATAAAACTTACTGGTTTGAAAATACTCCCGGCAGATTCGGTAGTCGAACAATAATCCGACATAACATGAGTAACTATTTTAACTGATTCAAGAAATGACGGTAAATAAGGCGATACGTTTGGTTCCTCAGGTCTTTTGGCACCATGTGCCAAAGATATCAAAGCTCCTGGTCAAAAAATATCAGAATATATTGTTTTTTTAAAGAAAAGATCTAGGCAAATATCTTTATATTAATTTATATAAAAAAAAATTAATGACTGAAACCATTCAATTCGTGTAAATTTCAAATATGCTTCAAAAACGAATCTACAGGTTATCAATTGATTTAGCTGCTGAATATTTCAATTTCTTCCAAAAAACATTTCATTTTCTGCAATTCCAAGTCCTTATATTATTTTCGTTATGCAAAAGTATTCATACTCCAGTACCTGCCAAATAAAATTTGCAACAAAAGACATCCTTGAACTTCGTTATCAGCTTAACTGTAAGCTGACATGCATTCACTTTGATGCCTTTTGCACTTAGTTTTTCGAGCAATTCCTTTTGAGATAGAGGTTTTCCTGCCTCTCTTAATATGTCATAGATCTGAAAACAAGAAAATTTCAGCTTCAGAATTAAAAATTTAAAAATGAAGAAGAAAAATAAAGAAGACTAACTATAGCTGCTGGTACATTGCCATTATCGGAACTCAAAGACATCGGCCGTTCATTTTCATTTTGAGTACTACTTGTCCAATAATTTGGTAGATGAGCAAACGGAAAAGTTGATTTTTGAAAGTCTTTCTGGATATCAAGTATCTGGAATAATCATAAAGGCTGATATTGGTAAAATAGAAGCAAAGTTTTAATTTGAAAAAATCATGCCTAAAATTCCATCAAATTGTAGATGAAATTCTTCTGACATCTAGCATATTATATCAAATTAATGGAGAATAATTTCAGTTTAAAAAAAAAAAATGTTGAATATTAAATTTCAAACTAATAAAGTAACTAACACCGTCTCGAACTGTGAGTTCTGGATGCCTACCATCCAAAAGTAATTTCCGTATAATGTTCTCCCATGTACCCTCCGGATATTTTTTGGGATCAATGTATCGGCCATCCTCTTCATAAAAAATCTCCGATAAATCGGAGACCTAAAATAGAACAGTGCACATATGTTATAAAAATAAAGAAAAACGAGTTTCACTCATATCATAATTAGGATAATTAATTTGACTTAAAAATGAACAAACAAAATTTCTCTACCATTTTTGAAATGTCTACACATTCAAACTTATTCTTAAAACAAAATAAAAAAAATCACTCCCAACATTTATATTCTCGAACGTAAGATACCTTGAAAGAACCTTTTGCTCGCACGAAAGAGAGCACTTTATCACCCAAAACCTTATATGGCAAATAATCATCTCTCGACCTTATTGTCGAAACCAATGTTGGCCCTTTCCAATATTCGTATTTATCGTCCGTCTAGATAATGCAAGTGAAGTTATGCGATAGGCAATAAAATATCTTAGATGTTATCAAATTCAACTTCTACAAATGTAACAAATACAAAGTTAATATTTATGCCATAAAAATATCTTCAATACACAAAGAAATTGCATTTTAAATAATCTCAATTTCTGAATTAAGAAATACACACTGGAAGCAATTTTCAACGCCTTTCTTAATCATTCGCTTAAGTTTTCAACTATTCATATTCTATCTAATTAATAATGCCGGTCGAATTATACATAATTTATTGATCGAAATGCCTGTGAATTCAACTGAGTTCCCTTAAATTTCAACAACTTTACAATTAATCACATAACTAACAGTTGGGAGGGGAAATTGTGAATTGTGATGGTAGCTATTAGTGGTTGTTCCAGTTTTCGCTAACGAAGAAGTAATGGGATCAATAGGATGATTTTGAAATTCATATTGGCGTTGATTAGAACTGAATGAATCATGAGAAATATCCTTTTGCACCATATCTGACTGCAAAAGGGAGTGAAAAAATATAAAGGAATATCCTATCGAGAATATTTTGCGTCCAAGATAGAAGTACATCATATTTGACAAATATCAAGCAGGAAAGTTAACTAAATCACATAAAACTATTCTCATTATTAGTTTAATCCCAACAGAGTCCAAAAATGCTTTATATTTACAAAAATATGGGATGGAAATTGAAATGGAAAGAAAAAGCGTGATAAATAAAAAAATAAAGTAAATTATTTACCTCAGATAGCGGTGATTTGTGAATCATACTATCGATAAAAATGTCATTTTCGATTTCTGTAAGAAAAATTAATAAAAATGCAGTTACCGATATGTATATTAGGAATCTTTCTCTCGTCACACAAGGCCCTGACAAGAAATGCAAACAAACATCGTCATGGTGGAATCTTACCGTGAAAAATTGTAAAGTTCTACTAATTACTAATAAATGTTTCACACAGCAATACTTTGGATTGTAGAGGATTCAACAACCTATTTAATTACAGTACAATATAATTATAATCAATGCAAAATTACGGATTTCTTGTTTCAGATTATTTGCAGGTTTGTTCTTAAGCTTCGCCGATGAATCATTTATTGCTAGATTTCCAAATATTTCAGCGCAGTTTTTATATAATAATTATATTATTGGATTAGAAATTTAATGAACTTAATAACCATCAATATCGTCCTCGTCGTCAATAACTGTTAGCAAAAGATCGTCCGCTTCAAGTTTTGTCACCATAACACGTCTGTATAAACTATTTTTTAGAAACCCATATAGATCTTGAATTTCCCTTTCTTCTGCATTAAGTAAACGACAAATCTGAAAAACAAACGAAAAAAAGTACATTAAGTTAAATACAAAAGCACATTTAAATTTACTACCGAATAATTTGACAAGCTGTAAAGGTGGTTAAAGTTGCACGAATAAAAATGCTAACCTCAGTACTGTTAAGAGGAACACCAAACTCTTGTAAGTATGAATTTTCCATTTCAGAAAAACTCATTTCACCGCCATGTCTCTCAATCAATCTTATTAGTCGCCTTTTACCCTAAATCAAAGGAAAAATCATTTATTCACTTGATAAACTTGAATTTCAAAAATCAAAATTTTAAACTTAAGTTGCCAAAATCGCCAAAATTTCACTTCATAATTGTTGGTTTTGGATGAGATTCATCTTTAATATATTACTGCAAATACAGTGACTAATGAAACTAGAAGGTGCAAAATAACGTCCAATTACTCTCGAAAACTTTTAAACAAATTTAAGAAGAAACACAGCAATTTTGAGGCAAATTAAAGTCCGGCGATCTGAATCAAATAAAACTCGTGAATTACATTTTGATGCAAGTTCTTTCGAAAACTATGCATGGTTTTTTCATGTTATAGCGAGAATCGGTAACGAATTTTTTCGTTTTTGATTTTCTCTGATTCAATGTAAATGGGCTATGAACAACAAATTGAAACTGAAATTAGAAGATTGAAAATTATAATACGGAGATAAACAAAAACCTTTTGAGATTTTCCAACTCGATTTTTTCGAAGATTATGCGGTTGCAATTGGATTCCTGGAAATATTCGAAAAAAACTTCAAATCATAATTTTTTATCAAAGAAATAACCAAAGAAAGTAACGGAATAATCATTTTCTTTTCTTTTTACATTAAATGGAATAAACAGAAATTATTAAATTTCTAGTCTTAATAGTGAATCGAGAAAAAAATTTTACATTTCTTTCAATCTTAATAACATTAAAAATAGACGAAAACAACTGGTAAGGTAGAGCAATGTAGATACCCTAAAATGAAGAAACCTGAACTTGACGCGTCGGAATGACTGTCATAACTGCAACCTCGTTGAGCGGAGATGGAACGATAATTGATCGAAGGTACAATAAGTTCTGACTGTTGGTTTGCAAAATCATGGGATAATCCCATATGTCTAAAATAACAGTCAAACAAATAAGTGAATGCAATGGAATTGGTTGAATAAGTGGATTTCTAGACATAACCGTAATGTCTAATTACGACCATTTCACTCGGCAGATCTGACACGTGAGTCCTTCATCCAAAAAAACACTCTTCTCAATCGACAATTTGAATGAAGTAGCTTTGCTGCCAATCGGCTATTTGAATGTGATAGTTCGATTAATTACAACCAGAAACTTCGAGAGTAAGTCCGACATAAGCACAATTCAATAACCTTTAACTGGTAATAGTTAATTAAGTACAGACCTTGTAAAGAAAGAACTTGCTTGTTGCACACTTTTGGGAGCAGTGCTCGAAGTTGCTTGAGGTTTCGTTACTATTTGTTTTGTAGCCATAACTTGTTTCGCAGTCACCTGAGATCCTTTAGGAAGTTTTTCAGCTTTAGTAAAGTCAGGAAAAGTTGGTGCGTTTGAAATCGACGGGAATGTTTCTAAATCATTTCATAAAACTATTATACAGCAACTTTTTATCACTAATTGAAGTTCCAAAAATATCTGAAGAAGTCTGAATAATATACTTAATTGTGAAAAAAGTTAAAAAATCAAAGCATTTCGCTTAGAAAAAAAGAATTCGGCTCTTTACAATCATGTTGAATAGCCGAAATTTCCATCTCCTAGAACAATTGTAATCGATTACCTTCCAGTATGATTTGAAACTGGAAACTAATAAAGTAAATTATAGAGAACACGAAAAAAATAAAAAAAGTCACACCTCTTGCATATTTCGTAGGTACTGATCTTCGTCGTAATTTGGCATTTCGAGGTTTTGTATTGCGAATAAGACGCAGCATTTTACTAGTATTTTTATCACCGGTGGCGAAATATCGCCCATTTTGATACATAATTCCACCTTCTCCTTGCATAGCCGATGAAACAAGAAGTGTTTCCAAATCATTGAAGCCATAATCTTTTGAATTCAAATCTTTGCCATACATATCTCTGAAAACAATTCCGATTTACATCACTGTAAGAATAGAGTGAATATTTTTAAAAAAGAAAAGATTCTTCCAATAAATTAAACGGATAAGAAGTACAGAAATTACACAATTAGTAAAAGCAAAAAGCATGGACAATCTATGCAAAAAAAAAGGTTAAAGGCAAAGAGCAAAAAATTATGGTTGCAAAGAAAAACTCGGTAATTTAATTCTATTATCACTTAATCAAAACTTTCATAAATATTTGTTTGAAATATCCATGTAAATTTGGAATAATGATAAAATTCAGCTGCAACTTAGATTTACCAGTTAATTTTGATATTTTAATTTGTCTCACTGGAAAAAAAACAATTAAAACAAACATTCACTACATAATTACCATATCGCAGTTAACTAAAACTCCTAAAACTCTGCTATTTGTTTACTTAGATATACCCACTTATGTGAAAAAAAATACTTGTATATTCGACATAAATCATTTGCAGTGCATCCATTTTTCTCTGAACCAATCACCGCAACGATGCGAATCTTCAACTCATCTAATGTTGACATTTCTGCTTCATGCAATTTTCTCTCTTACTGCAATACAATTGATATGTAAAATTATTATGATAAATTCACTGTGTCACCTGTAATGTATGACACCTTTTGCTAATGCAGTAAAATTATGAAGTAAAATGAGAAAATTTAACAGGATACTTGATCAAAAAATTAAGCGACAAAGTAATGTAAAAATCCATAAGAGTCTCCATAGGATATAAAATTTACTGTAACTTACAAAGTTAAAAAAAACTGTAACATAGAAAGAAAAAAAAAAGTCAAGCAAATAATTAATCATATTGATTTCTCACTTCATAAAACCCACCCGGGTCATACGATACTTTTTAATAACAGAATAAAATACTATTGGTTTCAATCAAAACAGAAAAATTATTCGTCATTGGTATTCTCGTCTTACTATGAAATCATTTACTCTCAACTTTCCATGTCACAAATTATCACACGTTCTTCACGCATCACACGTCTTAACTACTAAATTCCATCATTTTGTAATTCTCTCCGACAACAAAACTTCCCTCCTTCCTTTTCTCAATCCTTGCCAAAACTGTAAAACGCTACTGTTGCTCATTTTTTAACTATTTTATCCCTAAAATCTGCCATCTTTCAAAAAGCCAACTACTAATCAATGCATGCTTTCAATTCTATCAATCATTAAATCTCTCTTCAATGACGCTTTCATTTCATCATC
>UPTC01001414.1:4282-16207 GCA_900537255.1 Acanthocheilonema viteae
ATATTGTGAATATCTTATTGTTATATTAAAATCTACGGTATAACCTATCTGTAACGCAAAGGTTTTTACCAATCAGAAGCTGAGAAAAAAAGAGAAGAGAAAAAAATTGACAAGCCTAAAAAATTATTCCTTTTATCTGGCACTTAACAATCTATCCCATAACATTTCTCAATTATACTGGCAGAAAAATAAATGAGTGGAGAGAGAGAGAGAGAGGGAGAGAGAGAGCAGAAGCCCTTTTATGGTTCCTTCTCATAAATCTCTAAGTATGGTAGAAATGGAATTCCTGAATATCAAAAAAATTTTTTTTCCTTATTTCATCATCTTTGATAATTCATTTTAGAAGGGATTATTTTATGAGCACTTCTAAAGGTTTAATGAAAATCATTTCTGTAGTATTATTTTTTTTGATGTTATTTTCTTTTCTTCTAATAAATTTTTTAATTCATTGGAATCAAATAATTGCTATTAAATTTTAGTAAAAATTTACTAAATGCGAAAAAATGTATGCATGCTAATTGTATCATACAAATGATAATATTGAACTCTTTTTTAAATTATTTTAGCTGTATAATTGTAAGCGACGGAATTTTTTTTTAGGATTTCCTAATCTGTTTGGAAAATTTTTTATTTCTCGTAGAGATAAATCTCTTGACTTGTCAACTAAGAATCTTGAGGTCAATGAAATGGCATGTATATTTACTTTTAGCAAATGGAAAATGCATGAAAGATTAGTGTAAAATGTCTATTATCAAAAAGATTAGACTAATTTTGCAGTAGTTTTGTGTAAACAAAAAATTAGTGATAAATGATAAACAATATCTGAATATAAATCTTCAAGAAACTATTCCTGTGATATGTCACATCTACTTTTTTTCATCTTCTTACCATTTACATTTTTTTTCTATGCCATTCAAAAACAATTTTAAATAGAATTGAGTGAAATATTATTAGTTATAAATTTAGATAATTTAAGCAGTCATAATTTTATTATTTTCTTCTCCACTTTTCATCAATACATCTATCAATTTTTTTATCATTGCTTTTTGCGCTTTGCGCATTTATGTAAAGTATAATTAACTCCTAAAGTTTTTTTCAAATTTATTTCAGTGCGCAAAAGGCGCTTTACTCAAAATAAGTGGAAAAAAATCAAGTTTATTATAATCATTTCAGAACTGCTTAAAGTGGTACTGTAGAAATATCATTGAAATGCCATTAGGCGCACCTTTTTTTTTGCTTTTTATTTAATTCGGAAAAGAAAAAGTAAAAGTCACTCAAGGAAAACATTTTCAAGCACTTCAATACGCTCCCTTTTATCATGCAAATTGTTTCATTCCTGTATCTAAAAAAAAAATGAAAAGCTGTAAGTTATTGAAAAAAGAAATGAAAGTGTAAGCAAGAAGCTAAGCTTCGAACAGAATTGTGACCATTTTCCCATCTTTTAGAAAAAAGAATTCATTCCAAATGTTGATTGGATTCGTGAGAAAACAAATTTCATGACCTTTTGAAATGCTTAAAATAGAGAGGATTATTTAGCAGATGCAATATTTACGCTTTATCTGTCATCAACTCCATCTATTTATCTGTGATCATTTACTATTAGATTACGATCAACATTACACTAATGTAAAACAGAACACAGTTAGTTAGTACTTAAAAAAATGCATCAATCAAGTTTACTCCACGCTAATTAGATTGCTGGTAACAGCAATTTAAAATTTAGACTGTCTAATTCAAATTATAAGTAAGATAAAATTAAATACAAAATAAATGTCATAAATTATGATTAAAAAATTTTGAATAAAACAAAAGCTAACAAAATAAACTGATAGAAACATATTACATGTCTAACTAATAAATAAAATGGTGAAGCAATAAAATATGCAAGCGCTTGAATTAAATTGATTAACTGCAAACAAAAATGCATTATCAATTGCATTTTATAGGTGAATGAATGATATGAAAGCATATGGTTTAGCGTGAACAGTTAAATAATGATTTGATCAAAATCAACGAAAAAAAAAGACGTCTGCACTATTTGGCAAAAAAAGAAGGCGTACCGTTAAGGAATGGAATTTTATGCATGATTTTAAAAGCTAAATTTGATGTTAGCTTTTGTGTTAATCAATATGCAATGAATTCGATGCTGATTACAATTTTAGTGTTATCAAAAACGATATATGAATTTTTTCAAATCATCTCCTCAATTCATCCAATATTACCCTTTCCTGTTATTGATGTCTCATACCGGAAATGATTGTTTTTCGTGATATGGTGCATCATTTCTCTCTTTTTTCCTTTTTTTTGTGAATAATCAAATCGTAAGTATCGATTTTGGTTTTTAATGAATTTTGATTTTGTTTTCAGAACGGAATACATTTCTGATGCAACAAATGCATGCAATTATTTTGCATCGTTTTGTCTGCTTATATTGTATATATTGAAATTTGAATGTAATATTCGACATTGATTTGATAGCTTAATTGTTTAAAATTAATTTGCCAAAAAAAGTGTAACATATCAAATCGTTTTCGCTAATTTTTTGCCATCTTTTATAATCAAATGAAAATTTTTATTTTGGAAAAAAAATTCTGCATTGATTCAATGAAATTTGCGCATAGATTTGTTTTTTTTGTGTAAATGTTTTAAAAATTTATCAAAACGAATTTCTTCATTATTTTCATACCTGTTTTTATATTATATCGAAGATTTCTTTTTATTACCATATGTATCATTGCAAAAAAAAATGCAAAGCGGGAAATAAAATTTAAATTTCCATTGAAAAAATAATGTAATGAAATTAAATAAAAAATATAATTCTTTTTTTAGAATTAAATGTTGTTTTTTTGAATGAATACTTTGGCTTTACAAATATATTTAATGCAATATTTTTACTGTTTACTAAGTGCTTACCATTTTTAACAGTTTACAAAATATACTTTTTCATAAAATCTTCACGAAAAAAATTTGGATAGAAAATTTGAAATTATTAAATGATGCAAATTAGAATTGTTAAAACGTAAAAAGGAAATTCAGATACGGATTAGCTTGCAGATGTTGAACAAAAATATACTATTCCGGTTGGGATCAATTTTTCCATTTCATGTTAACAATGAAATTTTGTCAGGAAATGTTGCAAGTAACAAAAAAAAGTAATACTGCTAATAATATGAAATTAATAAAATTTGTTGCATAAAATATTTTCCATCTAAGTTGATGCTATTAAATACGCTCACATCGGCATGCTTCAATGGTAAAATTTAAAATATTTTACAAAATTTGCATGGAAAAGATTTTGTTTTTTAATCGGTGAAAAATTAAAGCATCATCACAGTTTATTGATAGTACCAATAAGCCATTTGATTTGTAAATTAAATTTCGCTGCACAATGCTAGGAAGATAATAGCTCGTGTTAGCATTTCTCTTTCCTTTTATTTGTTTATAAAGTAAGAAGAAATGTTTTCGTTCATTTATACCTAAATTGATGCTTCCGTTTATTTATATTTAAACGAAATTGAAGCATTTAAAACTGACGTAATTTGTTTCTTTCTGCAGCAAGAAATATGCAAAAAATTTTACCATTAACTGTTGATCAATAAAAAATTTGATCGATTTGTTATTAAAAATTTATTTGAATTAAAAAAGATTAAGATTAGGTACCGTTCTTTGTGAAACAAATGGCATGAATTTTGCTGGCAAAAATTGATCGGATGATTTTTATTACAGCATAGAATTGGAAAAAAATAAAGTGCAGAAAAAATTAGTGAAAAGTTTGTTATTAGAAAATAAATTTAATTTATATGAGATTAGCAGAATTTAATTTACTAATTTTTATTTTCCTTTCATTTTGTGTTTTTCTGAAATTTCAAACAAAAAATGTGTTTAAACTATACGAGTAATATTGCCGATATGATATCTATCGAAATTCGATAGATATCATATCGGCTATATTACTCGTATAGTTTCTATCTTTTATAAATTCATTCAAATCTAAATTTATGTCTGAGCGATGTTTTACAACTTAAAACGATTCACTAAATCTTACAAAAAACACAAATATTTTGCATACAAAAATATTATATATGAATGTTAGATGAGCTATAAAAAAAGGTTTGAACAAATGCGAGTTTTAAAGTTTCAAAATTCATAAATTTGATGGGCAAAATTTATCAGAAACATTAAACGAACATCACAAGGTATCACTTTTGTACGAACGATAATGAACAATGAATTTATTCGAGGTTTTATTTATTGTTCGAATTCAGGCATATATTAATAATTTTATGCCAAAGTTATGTTTTACATGAAATGAAAAATTTTTTTTGATGCTTTCTATATATTAAATTTTGTCTTTCTCTTCAAATATATACTTAGGAATTCTTAGATTTATCGGTCATTTTAATAAATTACTAGTAGCAAATAAATTGCTGATTTATTGTGTTGTCGCTATTATTGTTATTATTAACTATCATTATTGCTATTTTATTGTTATTTTTGTTACAAATGTTATTATTATTGTTAGTATTACCTTTATCATTATTTTATTGTCAGTGTGATCATTAATCAGTGATTATTCTAATATTTAATATCTCTTTAATGATTATTTTCTTTTATCAGTTTGAATTTAATTCTAATATCCTCATATGATTTCAAATGCTGACTTCTGGCTTATTTGATTAGTTCCAATCCCTTGTTTCATTGTTTTATTCTGCAAAAATTTGATAGTAGCATAAATCAAGTAAACAGGAAATGATAGTGAATGATAAAGCACCATTTGATAATGAATGATAAAGCGTTGTAGTTCTTGTTGCAGATACGATCTTTCAAGGTGTTTAGAAAAAACGAATTTACGAAATCTCAGGAAAACCTTTTAGCTCAATTACTGCTAATGATAAGTTATTCAGTTTTGAAAGCAGCTCTTCAAATTGCAGCTGTTCTTCCGGCTATGTGGTGTCATTAAATGGACAGAAAAGATCCATACGTAAAATATGAATCTATTCCGGTTATTACTCGAAATGATAACATCTTCCTTGAAGTCTTTATCATCCATGTTTACAAATTATATAACTGGTTTATATGAATCAGCGAAGGTGCGTTAATTTTCTATCTCTCAGAACTGATAGAAAGCTTGTCACAATATTACTCGGGATAAATTGCTCGAGATCTCTCAGTACTAGCTAGCAACTTAATGCATCAGTGCTTTTTTTTCAAAATTTTAATAGATTGTATTTGCTTCGGTTGCTTCTACGATTTAGGTTCCAAAAATTTGAAATTATATTTATTTTTTAAATTAAATTACCTTTCAAACCTTAAAACTAATACTTCTGCATAATGATAATGATTGTAAATGGTGATAAGGTCCAATCACTATTTTAGTGGCTGACGAAAAGTCCGAAAAGTAAGGAATAGACTTTCTAAAGGATTCTAAAAGCATCCAGAAAAATAGCGGCTTCCCAACTTTCATCTCTCCTAAAAAAATGATATTATTCAATATTTTTCCGACAACTTCGACATATTCACTTTGTCTTTTTCCTCATTCTTCGCCCGACTATCTAAGAATTGAATAATAGAAAAGCTTTTTGCAGCGAGTTCGGGTTTGTTTTATTGGTAGGATGACACTTGTGTTATTGAATGCTAAACTGGTTTGTATAATTGAGAAATTCAATCTTCACAGATTTCAAATTTCGAAATCGCACTCAATTTTTGTTCATAATAACAGTAGTGATAGTGATAGTAATAACAATAATAAAGATGACAATGATAATTATTGTTTTTTTTCCATTGATTGAACAACGAAAACGAGAAATATTTTAATAATTACACGCATTTTCATCACTTAGAAAAAAAGAGATGAGGAAAATTTTGTTTTTTCCTGGTAAGTTAATCCGAGATTTTCTTTCCTTTCATAAACAAACGAAATATGAAATGCAAGTGAGTTAATTGTGAAATAAATTAGTCAAGCAGTCCATTTCATTTCTCTTTTCCTCTTCATACTAAATTCTTTCTATCATTAAATTCCATTCCGAAATTCCTATTTGACCCATTATTCCTATTCCATTTTTTCACCGAGAAAATCAATATTATGCAATCATTATCACACGTCAAATATAATATGCTAAAATGAAATTCAAAGAGGTCTTTGAGAAAAATATTATTTTTGAGGTTAGTGAAATTTTCTCATTACTTCCATGCATCATTTAACAATTTCAATAAAGTAATCATGGCAGTAATTTTATACAGCAGTCATCATATACTTTCTCTAAAATATTAATCATTTTTGTCCCCATCCGATGCATTATTACTTCTATCATTCATGTGATAATGAGTTCCAGTTTGATTACTTTCGTTTGTTTGTAAATTAGCGGTAAAATTTGTCGTCGGCGGACACATCAATAATGGCGTTGTTGCCGTTAAAGCTCCCAATGAATGAATTGGCGAGATATTTTTATGTGCTAAGCTATTAAAAAGTCCTATATTTGCTAATTTTCCAACTATCGGTTTAATTTCATGCGGTTGTAAAATACGGCGACGTTTTTTCGGTAATTTTGATCTGAAATTTTAAAATGAGAACAAAATATTGGATAGAAATAAAGTTTAGCAAAATTTATGAATTATTAAAATTCATTTGTATTAAATTGATAAAACAAAAAAAAAATAAAGAAAGAAAGAAAGAAAGAAAAAAAGAAAGAAGGAAAGAAAAGAATGAAAATTTCACCGTGCTTGGGCATGTGAATAAAACATTGCAAAATTGGAGACAATAACCGGAACTGGAAGTGCGATTGTTAGCACTCCCATTAATGCACAAATGGAGCCAACCAACATACCCAAATATGTTTTTGGCACCTATAATTAATTTCATTATAATTTCCTTTTTTTTGAAATCAACCTTACTGTCCAATTATATTGGTAAACAGAATTAGATAGATATATGTGAGTAAAATTCATGCTTAATGATAATTAACAAATTGAATGGAATTTCAATGAGTGAAATGTTTGGGAAAATTGATTTGATCATAGATTTGTTTGCAATGAATTAAGTAATGAAAAAAGATTTTAATTTTTGTATTTACTTCAACTATCGATTAGTTTTTTCTTTCTTCTCAAAGTTCATTTCAAATTTTTATCAAATTAAATACCACAAACTGAGAGCTTACCATATCTCCAAAGCCAATTGTACACATAGTAATGATTGCCCCTATAAATATAGAAAGGATATATTTTCATAACAAAAATAAATTTTCATTTTTCGAATTCCTATTTTAATTAATGTAAAATATATTCTGAATCAACTAGTCAAAGAATTCCTTCAATCCTTCTTACATTAAGCAATTATGATGGTTCAATGAACTTCAAATGGACAGTGGTCAGTTTCAACTTTTTTCTCAAAATTTTAGAAAAAAGTATAGTAATACTTACACCATAATCCGATAGGAATAGAATGAAATTGATTGCCTGGATTTGTTTCCACTCTCTCCGCATAATAAACTAATGCGGCAAATATTACAATACCAAGTAGTACAAAAAATACCAATAGCAACAATTCCTATAATAAATTCAATAATCGAATATAAAAATGAAACGTTAAATTGTTTTTTTTATGGATTAGAATTGAAATGAATTTAATTATTCATTACATTTTCATAATATGAACAATCCAACTTTCTAGTGGAATTACAAAAGATATTTAAAGCGGAAAAATGTTGAAAAAAAGAGCGAAGAATTAGAAATCGTTTTCAATTACAACAGCAACACTTTTATCCATTTAATTTAAATGCCTTATGCAAATATTCACAAACTATTTTAATTAAATGTACCTGAGCAGACGCTTTAAATGTTTGAATTAGAATTTTCAATCCTGAGGAATGTTGCGTCAATTTGAATAGTCGAAAAATTCGAACAATGGAAACGAATTCAACAGTATCACGGTTAGCACCGGCTACTGTTTTATCCAATGCCCAGTCAACGTAAAATGACAATGTCGCTATTAAATCTGAAAAAAAGGATGGGTGAAAATTTTTAAAAAAGGAAAATAATATAATTTAAATACACACAAAATAGTATTTGTTGGTAATTGCGCAAGCATTGAATTTGCAATTTATGTAATTTTAAAAAAAAAAAAGGTATGATTGAATATTTGTATATCTTTAGATAATTATGGATATGAAAAAAAAATGTATGGATAGAATTACCGATAATATTGACCGGTTGTCGAGCAAACTTTGATAATTTCGGACAAAATAGGAAGCGAATGAATAATTCCATTGTGAACCATATATTACTGACAAATTCAATGTAAAAGAAAGCTGGATGTGCTCTGAAATAATTTCAAAAAATTTTAATTTACAAATAAATGTAAATTTTACATTCCATGCTTTTTTTCGACAATTCTGTTATTACATATTTTCCTTCAAATTATTTGCTTTTTTGTTTGTTTCTTTTGTTATTTGATGATTTTATTGAGAGAGACATGAGATTATTTTCAATTTCATAAATTACTATCAATATTAGAATGCAATAAATGAATTATCAGAATAATCAAATGGATATTCCTTCTTTGGTCATTCAATCTTCTCCATTTTTATGAACAAATACATTTTGCTATTTTCTGATCATTCCATAATTATGAAATTAAATATAACTCAATAATTCTTCCAAATTTAAGCATAGGAAAATTCTTATGATTAATGTCAGTAATTATTCCTCACTATTCAACCATTCTTATATTTTTTGTTTTGTAATCAAATTTTTATGAAATTTTATATTATCAAAGCAGTATTATCAATGATTACTACCAAATTTCACAAAATGTTGAAATGAAATATTTTTCAACAGCACTGTCAACATTGAAATCGTTGGTTTTCAAAGAAGAGTGACTAAAGAATTTGATATTAGCAAAAATTTCTGATTTTAATATTTGTTTCCGAATCAAAAGCTACATTTACATATCGAATACATACCGAACTGTATAGGACTGATCGAAAAAAACATACAGAAGTAATATGCGCTATTTTTAATTGCCAATAATTGGATGATTTAAAAAAAATAGTACATAAATTTTATTGATTTTAAAAAAGGTTGAGATGAAATATTGAGTAATTGATAAGTAAAAATTGTTACCTTGTAGCGATTTTCCTGATGAATAATGCATGAGTAGAACTATTCCTGAATTCAATATCAATATCCGGAATACGCAAATTTGGATGTGTCTTTAAGCAGAAACAAATTATTGATATAATCACAAAAAATACGGATATTACCGAAATAACCTGCAAACACATCATTTCATTTTATATTTTTGCAAATATTAATCGCTTTGATCAACTTTTATTTTATTAAAATCTATTTTTTTTTCACTTATATGTTAAGTTGAATTTGTTGAAGTATTTTTTGTTTGTGCCATTCATTTCATTTAACATTCTTTAATCGTAATTTTCTACAATCGTCATCAAAGGTCTTTATCTCAGTTCAACTAAAGATGACCTCAATAAAATTAATACGAAACAGTCATACTACTAATTATGAAAATTTCTGAAAGATTTCTCAAACTTTAAATTATGGTGTTTGTTAAATTACTCAATAATTTCTAATTAACCTTAGATATTATTTGAAAACATCAAAGAGTTGAAAAGTTAATGCTAATAAAGGTATCCGTCTAATCTAAAACAAGTAAATAACAGTAATGTGGTGCTTTTCAAAAGCAAATAACTAAATAAGGCTTCCTTTTCCGCATGGATGAATTAAAGGTCAAGTAACATTTAACCAATTTTTTATTGAACTGCAACAATATGTATTCAGTTTTTTCAATGTTTACAGTTAATATTAATATTTAAATCTATTGTTACAGTAAACCAATTGATTTTTGTTTATGCCCTTCTTGAGAATCTCACAGTTATTGGGTGAAAATTTGAATTTGATAAGTGCATTCTGAGAATTAAACAAGTGCATGCGACATTTTAAGGGTCAGCTAAGTGCATGCAACATTCTAAGGGTCAGCTAAGTGCATGCAACATTCTAAGGGTCAGAAAGGTGCATGCGACATTTTGCGGGTCAGAAAGCTGCATGCAACATTGTGAGGGTTAGACAAGTGCATGCAACTCTAAGAATCTATTGACATATCTTTGAAAAGTAAAGTTTTGTATTCAGAAGCAATCAGTGATATACGGTATGTTAAACTACCTTCTTGAGGTTTATCAAAAACAGATCATCGTGAAGACATAGCCGAAAAAATATGCTTTAATTTATTTCTTTTCATTTCACCTGTTAATTAATTGATATTTCAATATATTTGTATAAAATTCATATCATCATAAGTTCACTGTATTCATTCTGTGCATAGCTAAATCGTAAAGTATCATATGGTACCCACAGTTCGATCCTATTAAATACCAAATTGATTGACTTCGAGGAGAAATATGCAAAATTCATTATTCCCATAAAGCTGTAACAAAGAAAAAAATTATCAAATAATCATTATACAATGCATTAAAAAGTAAACAAAGCGAAGGCATAAATCAAGAGCGCATTTGCCAAAAATTGATAACCGAACCAATAAAAGTCGAATTGAAGATGAGTGGACAATTGAATTCCTTAATCTTTTAATTACATATGCAAATTTTTTATCTGTTATTAACTAAGAGAATAGAAAAGGCATAATGTTCAATTTAAATTAAAACAAACAATTATCAATGAAAATGCACTTACGACGAGGAACTGATCGAAACGGATCTATGGGTGGTGACAAGCAAGATTTTCACATTTAAAGCATGAATGACAAAAGAGAAAAGCATATCTGTTGTTAAATGTAAGATTGATTGAGCGTTTTGTGGAATTAACAATGAACAAAATTTGAAAATCAGTTCTGAAAATGACAGCAATCAAATTTTATCTCATTAATTTATCACTTGGTAGCGATTAAATTTTTTTCCAAACAAAAGTTGCTTGATAAATGAGTACAAACTTCGAGCCATGAAGTTTGATTCTGATAGTCGATAACACTGAGCTGCAAGAATGTCAATGATTCTGAAAAATAAAGTAATTCTTAAGTGAATTAATGAGACTATCATCATGAATAGTTAACAGGGAAATAAAATTGGATGAAGTAAAAAAAGTAATCGATTTCGATTATTTGTAGCATTAACAATAATGAAGAACTTAAAAAAATTAGTAAATAATTAAGTCAACTTTACATTCTGACTCCTGTAATTTCTTCATTGATTTAGGAAATTTAAGCGATCTTTCAATTTCATGTATTTGCCTTTTTTTTGGTAACTTCGCACGAGCCTGCTAAGATCAAATATTAACGGTCGAATTTCATTCTCACCCTATCAAGATCAAATATTAACGGTTGAATTTTAATATTATCGATTAAATTTCAATCTCAAGGAATAAAAGAAGAAGCCAACTATTAACCTTAATAAAATTCTGATTTTTTAGTATCACTGAAGATTAAGCTCAATGAAAATTGTGTGGAAAAAATTGTCTGAGAGAAATTCGCTACATTTCAAGATTGAAAAATACATGCTGCAATTTCACCTAGCTATCGGTTGATGTCACAGTAAGAAGCCATAAAATGTCACAAAGGAACCAAGAAGCACAATAATTAACAATGAATGCAAAATATCAAATTCAAGCATTACTTTTTTGAAAATTCTAAGACAAAACGGATTTCACTTTATGCTTCCTGCAATTTTTATAAGTTAAAAAAAGAAAAAAGAAAGTTACTTGCAAATGAGAGTAAAGATTGGAAAAGTTAGCAACGATAACTGGCACCGTAATGCAATGGTTAATACACCCATTAGCGCACATAATGAACCAACCAACATACCCAAATATGTTTGGGTACCAGTAAAATTATCTGCTCCTTCAATGAATTATTTTTGAAAAATAATTGAAAATTTTTCAATGAGTATTTGTTGATGACTGTCG
>UPTC01001415.1:405-12686 GCA_900537255.1 Acanthocheilonema viteae
ACACACACACATATACACACACACACATATACACACACAGACATACAAACCTATGGTTCGAATAAGTACAAATAGGAAAAAAAACAAAAATGTATATGAAATGAAATCCTTGTACTTATGAATATTTGTTCTTAATCTTTTGCATACTTAAAAGCTATATACTAAATATGCTAATGCTAATTTTAATTCCTATGCAAAACATTTTCTTTTAATCAATCAAGTCCATAATATCTAAGGAAACTCACAATGATAATTAAGGAAACCGTATTTTGCAAATCGCAGAACAAAATCGATCAACGCTAAAAAACATAACAACCGGAATCACTCATCCGGAAATTAGAACGATCATAACAATACCGATTAAATTTTAATCCCGATCATCATGCAACATGGATGAAATAGTCGTTTCCCATCGAGACTAACTCATTCATTTCGAGAATATCAGGAAAAATTGGAACAAAAAGGAATAAAAATGATAAGGAGAAATTTAGCATCCATCAATAATCGTCTAAACAAAAAAAAAAAAAAAGAATTAAATATTCTCGAGGGAAAAAAAAGAGTTCAGTGAAATCTTCAAAGTAGAAAACGCATTTAATACGTTGAAATTTTGAGAGTTAAACATCGAAAATTTGAGAGATTACGTTTGATTTTGGATGTACGAGGGTTATATTAGAAATCTGAGGAAAATATCGATCGAATATTTATTAAACAAAGAAATAATAGCATACTTAACATATTGGAACATCAAAGAAAAAGAGTGCTTAGGAAATCAAATAACTGTCGAAATAAATGTACCCTTCCTTTTTTTTTTGTTGTGATGATTGAAGAATTAGAAGAAAAATTTATGAATGAAAGATAAGTGGAATAAGGAAGACAATGAAAACAAGTACTGAGTGAATATGGTATAAGAAAATATTAACAGATATCAGAGATATATCAGCAGCAGATATCAAAATATAATACAGGAGAAATAGTAACAAATATTAAGCATGCTACAAGAAAATATGAATAGATAATCAGATATAATATACAAAGGAGGTAACATCAGATATTAGATATAGTAATAAGTAAATAGCAGTATTGAATATGGCATGAGGAAATATTAACAGATATCAGAGATATTAAAATATGATACAGGAAAATATCAAGTATGATACAAGCAGATCAGTCAGGTATGGATTTTGATACAAGAAAGTAACAATATGAATGTCATTCAAATTTAGCATATTCCGGTTCTTTCGGTTTCATAATTACAAAAAAACAATTGGCTAATTTATTCATAATCATAATTTTACGTGAGATTGAAATAACAACGATTTAAGAGGGCACCGATTTTCGCAAAAGATTAAAACATCAATGATTTAAGCAAGCACCGATAAAATGATTTTTAAAAAGAGCAGCAGAAATTGAGATAATGTTTAGAATGATCATATAAATTTTAAACTATCGAAATAATGACAATACTTAAAATATTTTGGTCTGTTCTTCATTCATTTAATTGTTATAAAAAATGATTTATAACAACTGAATGGGATAAAAAACAGTTCAACAAGTTTAAAATTATGCGAAACAGACGATGGACAACTTTTGAAGGCAATTTTCTAAATTTCAAACCATATGAAAAAAAAGTCGAAGCTAGTGAACAGCAATCATTGCTACCAATTTTGTTGATGATTCAAGAAATTGACATAAGCACGAATCAATTCTTTGAAGGTTTAGGAAAATTAGGAGTTTAAAAGATTAATTTGAGATTTAAGACTTAAAGAAATTGGAAGATTGAAATTTAAAAAAAAAAAAAAAAAAACCGTTCACTACCTTTACCAGTTGCCAAGATATGCAAGTTTTATTTCGAAAATCATTCATAGTTGTAATGAAACTTGTACATATTCATCCAGATAAAATTATATTTACAAATTCAACAGTAATGCAAAACCATATTCCAAATCAGCTTCAGTTAATAATTTTTTCAGTTCTCGCAAATATTTTGCAGGTGGAAATTGAATTTCACGAAATTTTCCGAGTCGAAGAAATGATGGATCGGTTTGCTCTTCGCAATAGCGTAACACAATACGTTGCCAATTCACGGAACGAATTTGTTCCCAAAATTTATCACAATCAGTCCGTAAACCCTCCACAATAATAACACCCGGTTTTCCGGGACAAAAAAATCCATCTAACCGATACAATTCTGCTGTATTTTTGATCATACGTCTCTTCATTTTGTTGTGAGTATGATGAGAATAGATCCAAAATCGTGCATATTTTGTATTGTTTGCTGATTTTATATCATCTACCATTTGCATCTTCTGTTTCCCATTCTTTTCCTATAAATGTTATTCATTTTGAATCAAAAGATAATTTTAAATAAATTGACTTTGAGTATGAATTGATTTTTATCTAATAAATGCTATTTGAAATTACATTAAAATTCTCGACTTTTAATCTTAAAAATTTGACGAAAAAAAATTATCGGAAAAATTCAGAAATGGAAAAGACTCAAGTAAGAATGTTCAATGAAGTAATTTTTGGAAAAAAATCAAAAATAACTATTATAATACATTTAATTAAATTGTTTGTCCTGTTATTATTTTGTGTAGCCAATAGATGACAATGCGAGTAAGTAACATAATATTATAATTGACATTTTAGAAGAGAAAATAGGCCTAGAAGCTATTGTGTTCAGATATTACAAGGCTTTAAACAAGCAAAACATTAAATAAAACTTTAAAGTGACCGATTCACCAATGCTATGTTTGGTAAGTTGTGAAAATTAAATATAGAAAAAGGTTTAGACTGCGATAATATGTGAAATTGATACGATGGAACATATATTCCGTAATCGGTTATAATTTAATTAATTCAACATTTGGAAAAAAAATTTATGATGCATAAGATATGATAATTTTATTAAAATTATCATTTGAAACTGAACCTTGAAACGAGTGATATTATCATTGATCCACTGCATAATAGCCAATGTAAGAGGTACACCGAAAGCTTCCTGATCAATGAAACATCGAAGTTCATGATTGAACAAATCACAATTGATCAATGAACAACGAACAAACGCGGAAGGTTTCAGGATGATAGGATATTCACTACTCAAATGTACTACAACCTCATAATTGATATCATCAACTTGCTAAAATATGAAATTACTTTTAATTTAAATTTAAACATTTATAAGGATAAATTTTATCTTAATTCACGATCAAGAGAAGGAAAAAAGAGAAACTGAATGTTTCGCCATCCTCACGAAATATTGAATATCTTGTACCTGATGCAATATTAGCTGTGTGACTTGGCCATTTTCTGCTGGATATTGAGGCTCATTTATTTCTAATTCTTCCATTGTATACATTGCTTTCAGGAAGCCTAATTCATCTAACAACAATCGTTTGCATGCTTCATTCTGATCATCCATTTGTAACAGAAGAAAGCAAAAAATTTTTATCAGAACTGATTGCTTCTCGTAGTTTCAACAATTTCTTCTAATTTTTAATAACTTCCACCTATATAGTTTACATGTACTTTACTGAAAAAACTTCACCTTTTATTATGTTTCACTCAATTCAAAAAAAAAAAAAAACTAATTCGTACAAAATTTCATCGATCTTTTTTGTCTCGCAACGATCAATAGCTTCGTGGGGATTTAAAATTATCTGATAGTAAAATGGTATGTGAAATATGCATTTAAACATTGAAAAGTAATCAGAAATTTGTACATTTCAATTTTATTTGCGAAATTTTAATTAATTTTCTCTTAATTATTTTTAATTAATTTTCGTTATACTAGTTAAAAAATTTACTGCATTAGGAGATGGCGAAAATGCATGAAATATGAATTGGATAATGGATAGGTTTACGATTAATCTAATCGGCAATTAATTTTTCTAGTAGAAAATGAAATTTAATTATACTGTAGCTCGCTATAGCAAAGTAATCAAACAATAATGAAAAGGCTATCAGCTTACTGAAGAAATTAACTTATCAGCAAACAAAACTTGTAACAAATAATAATATAATAAAATTAAATGTGGAATAAATGTAAAGCAAAGGAATGAACAAATTGAGATATTTGTTAAAAATCATCAGGAAAATAACTACAATGTTGTAAATAGCAATAAGGATTCTCTGTAGGGAAGAAGAGAAATTGACAATTTATAACCTAATTATAATACGGTTGCATTGAGAAAATAATAAATGCATGAATATGCATGAGTTAAAACATTTTAATTTAAATAAGCACCTAAAATGATAGGAAAAAAATATGCGTGAACATAGCGTTAAAAGCTTATCAAAATTGACGGAATCTATGTCGCCAGTTAAGGTCACACTTCCTTTCGAAAATCATGAAATAACATCCAAATCCAGGGAAAACTTCTGGTTAACCGTTGAAAAAAACATTTCGAAGCGATTAATTCAAATACGGAAACATGAATCAAACTTACCACAAAAAACAAACATAACAGAAAGTTAATATTTTGAAAAAAAAAAACTACAAATTTTTGAGAAAAGTTTTTAGAATCAAATCAAATGGTTGGCAGTAATTTATAGCTTAATTCCTTTTTTGATCTTGAAAATTTCCAAGAATGCTACAAATCTTTTCGTTTCATTGAGTAAAATGTTTTTGAAGAAAAAGAACCTTTTACTTCGTTGTTGCTTTAACGTAGATTTTTCTAAGTTCATTTTTCAATTTTTGAAATAATTTTTGCTTTAGTAATTTTTCTTACCTTGTTTTTTTTCTATTTTTTACTTTCTCTTACTGAATTTGACTTGTTGTTAAATGTTTATTAAAAATTTAGATTGTTTTTTTAAAGTTGTCTTCTGCTCTATGATGAATATATACATTTTGTTTGCCATGTTTAAGGGACATAAGTTGTAATACTCAGAGAATTTGGAAGAATAACAAAAACAGTAATATACTTTGAAATTCAAAACTTCTCTAACAAAAAATTTAAATTGGCCTTAAAGAGACATTTTACCTCCTTACAAGTTGTTCCGGAACATCAGATCTAATAAGTGACACGATAAATGGAATAATGGCAATTATAAGCAGCAAATTCAAAGTCATGGAAGCAATAAAAACGTTACGCCATATGTCATAACGATATTCACAGGGTAACGGACAAGTGAAACGTGGTATTTCTGCTTCGATCTTTTCAGTTCCTTTCTCTACGTTGTCTATCAGAACATCAATTACAGTAGCAATCTGCAATAGTTTTTAGCATGTACTGTCAGTTCAAAACTTTGACAAATTAGATTTTTTTTTTTAAATCATACACACATACTCAACATATAGGGTAGCTTTTTTTTCTTTTCGAATATATGTTATCGAGAGTATCTAATTATAAAAAGAAGTCTGCTATAGATAAATTAAAATATTCTCACTCATTCATTTATTAGTTAAGATGTCGAGTAATTCCGGAGAATCATAAACAAGTTACAAGCATAATATTCAGTTCATTTGACATGGAAATGATATAAAAATGGACGAAATTTTTTGCTATTACCATTTTCTTCCGGCCATAAAAATGATCGCAAAAATCTTTAAGCGCAAAAGACAAGATGGCTATCATGCTTCTTTTAACCTTTAAAAGTATAAAAGAAAAAAAAATGCAAACTTACTGTTTCTTCATCGATTACATCTTCCGGTTTTAATTGTGCAGAAAGTTTAGCGATTATTTCTTCCTTCGTTTGTGTATAATTACGATGTTCATATTTACTATGCCATTTATACCACTGATCTGCAACAACAATTGATTCCTTTTACGCAAAATGTTTCGCATTTCATGCAAAAGTAATAGAAACATGCACAAGCCTCGAACCAAATACAATTAAGAGGGTATTACCTCAGTCTTTCCAGCTCTCTCTTATATTACTCTTAGTTTGCTTAGGCCTCTTCTTACCCTTAAAAAGCATTTCGTATAAAATGTTGCAAAAATTATGAGAATTATAACCAATGTGCATTTGAACCGCAACAAAATGCCTCATTTGTGCCAGCAGAAGACGTTCATAAAATTCCAATGATCCACTCAAGCACGTCAAATCACTGTCGTGAGGAGAACAATGACTCCTAAGCAATAAATATTAGAAAGCTTTTGCTAAGAAAAATTTGAATAAATTAAAACAAACAGACAAAAATGTTTCTCCACTCAGTGATTTTACTAAATAATGCTTTCTTAATTTTAATTTCAACAAATCTCGCCTTTGTATCTTTAGATACGCAAGCAGTAATTGATCAAATCGTGAAATAAAGCTCAGCATTGAAATCTTTCTAAATTAAAAAGTCATCATTATGATTAATGAGGGAAATAAACAAAAAAAACACACTTACGAGCAACCCTTTACAGTTGAATTATCACCCGTTTCGAAAGTTTGTGTGTACACATAAGCCAAGCATAACGTTAACAAAGCAGATAACTTCAACATTTGATCTCTATGTAACTATATGAAAGCGCAAAATGAAAGAAATTCCAAGTGCCTGAAACAAGATTATAATCCCAAGTTAACATCCGAACATAAAAGTAGACTGAATACATGACTCGAGTAATAAAACTCGGTCTAACAACACTTCGAGAAAAATATCATTGGTGAATCAACCATAAATCACTTAGATCAACTCTGAAAATTTTAAGAAATGAATTCTCGTTCCATTTTATAACAAAAATAGTGCTTTTAAGGAGTCAAAATTTCTGTAACAGTACCTCCTGCAATATCAGAACTGCATTCTTCAATCCAAAACCGTATATGAAAACAAAAAAAAAAACTTGCTTTTTATTCTAATATGATATAACTTACGCAAATAGGTGAAATATTGTTCGTAAAACAATGTATAACTTTGAAAAATAAAAAATCTATGACTTAGCTGGTCATTTATGCTAATTCTACTTTTCTCTTTCTTAATTTAAAAGTTGCAAGCACTACAATGTAAAGTTGGAAAATATTCACAAAAACATCCATAGTTCGTGATGAGACGAAAATAAATTAATCATTTCTGGAACGCCTGCACTATAACATATCATTTTTTTAAATGATATTGCAATGTTCCAATAATGAATACATGAAAGAAGTAATCAAAACAAAAAAAAAAATTAAGATGACTAATAGTTTACTTAAATAGTTGATTAAAGCAATCAAAACAAAGCGTACTTAAACGAATTGATTAAATTTACAAAAACAATAATCGCATGTATATAATAAAAAGTGATTTTTGGATTTTCAATTTTAAAAAAAGGCATTTTATTGATACTGACTAAAATCTGTAAAATGCCAATCTTTCTTCAAAACTGGAAGCCTTAACATCATTTTTAATCGGTAACTTTAGCAATACTTAGATAAACAAATAATATGAAAAGAAAAGGATGATTTACAAAACCAGTGATATAAATTAAGATCAAAAAAATAGTTTAAATCTTTCATTCATATGAAAAGCACTGAAGTGTACAATTTAACTATGATCTGTAATATTAATGAGGATCAATATGAAAGTAGCAGATAGTAGAAAAAAATCTAGTAAAGGTAGTAGGAAAAGATAAAAATAGGTAGCGAAAAATTAGTGGTAAAAAATCCTACTACATATTGAGCGTTGTTCTAATAGATGAACATGAATATAAAAAGTAAACATGCAATAACTGAAAAAATATTGAATCAAAAAAAAAAAAATAACTGATTGGAAGTAATGAAAAATAACATTGATTGTTTTCAGGCCCAATAATTTTGACAGCAATAGTGGCAATATTAGCGTATCAGTGTTTGTCGAATTTATACAGGGACATGTGAGAAAAGATAAGACACTGATTCTTGATAATGATAGAGCATTAATGCTTGTAGAATTTACATGGGAACATGTGAGAAAAGATAGGACACTGATTCGCCATTATGAGTACGTCGAATTGCTTCAGCCAGAATCATGGAAATGTCGATACACTGCAAAACATAATGGTCATTAATAATGATAATCTAACTACAACTACATTAATAGTGATTCAATTACATTCAAATAAGAATAATCATTAAGATTCTTCAAATACTAACAGACAGCATTGGATGTTTATTATGAGAACAAATCTGATTCTTATAGCAAACTATCATGATTGATCGTTACTCACATAATGATCAGGTACAATTGTTTTTTGTCCATTTATTCATATTAACTTAATGGGATCGCAACACCTATCTACAACTTTAGACAGTTGGTTATCTAGCAAGTAACTTATCAGTCTTGTAAATGCGCGAAAAATTATTGCAATCATTCTATGCTTAATGCTTTGGACTAAATCATAGACAGTGAAATATCAAACAAGAAATCTTGACAAATAATAAGGAAGCAATTGTCAAAAGTTGAAGTACCTGAATTTTAGAACATTTTTTCATGTTCTGTTCTTGCGGTATTGTATTTGTAACAACCACTGCCTCAAACACTGAATTGTTCAGCCTTTGTATAGCAGGCCCTGAGAAAATCCCGTGCACGCAATATGCATATACGGCACTTGCTCCTGCTTCAACCAGTCTAAAGATAATAAATGGGTCATAGCTATTAACAAATTTAGAATAGTTGGACTGGGAAAAATGTAGAAAAAATCGTAAATGTATTTTTCTTCGCTTTTATTAAATTTATTAATTAAATAATTTTATTAAATTGCTAACAGTCAAATCTAATTATATACACACTCGCCCGTTACGATGAAACAAAAGAATGTAGGATCGCGACATCGATAAAGCATTAAGCGAAGTAGTTCTCACTAAAAAAAATTGAAACTCATAATAATCAAGAAAACTTTTTTACGCAACTTCAGCTGCGGCACCTTACAAAAAAACACCGCTCAGATGAACTAGAAAGATGAGTATAAAGTACTAAAGAATCCTAAGTACTGACATATTCTCAAAAACTCATAAGATAATACTCTCTGCTAGATAATTAAAACAACAAGATCAGAACCATCAAAAGTAAAAAAATAACTAAATCAAATGAAAGCAAAACGACATTGGTCATTTAATACCAAATGATTGAATTTGTCACAATTATTTGTACTTACTTTTCAGCAGCAAGACAGATCGTTCCACATGTATCTGCCATATCGTCAACTAATAAAGCAATCTAAAAACGGATTAAAGGAAAATTTTAACCAAATTGAATATTCAGTATATGTACTGCTTCTGTTCCATTTACAAATTTAAATCTGTTGTAAAAACGAATAGTTCAACAAAAGCTTACTCTGTCACGAACGTTACCAACAAGTGTCATCTTTTCCACTTCATTGGCTCTTTTTCGTTCCTTGTGAATCAATGCAAAATCAACATTTAAGCGATCAGCAATTGAAGTTACTCTACAAATTAATGCCAATAAAATAATGTAGTTAGCGTAAATAAAGCACTAAATATAATTCCAATTTGGTGGCAAAATATAAGGAAATAACAAAGTTGGATATTTATATCTATTTTTGAAAGACGAAACCATGCAAACGAATGATACTTTACGAATGAATGAAATTTGTGCAAAGAACTCTTTAACTAATCGATCCAATCATATATAATACCGTTTCGCACCACCAGCATCTGGTGATACAATGACTGCTTCCTGCCAATTTGGTATTGTCTCTTTAATATATTTTAGGATTGCTGGTTCTGCATATAGATTATCTACGGGAATATCGAAAAAGCCCTGAAAAACTTTTACAACAATCATTATTCAAAACCTTTATAATTACGGCAACAAATTTCAAAAAGGCTTACCTTTAGTTCAACTTCATCACTTGCCATATAAATATAAATACATAAGACTATCAGAACTAACCTGTATTTGAGAAGCATGTAAGTCCATTGTAATAATATGATCTGCTCCTGCTACGGATAGCATATTTGCAACAAGTTTCGCACTAATTGGCGCACGTGATTTATCCTAATCAAGAAATTAAAATCTAACAGATGCATAATAGAAAAAAAAACGTGGGATATGAAAAAATCAGTAAAATCGAACCGTTCGAAAATTTTCAGAATCATCCCTTAATCAACAACCAATCTCCTAATTACTACTTCACAGTATACTTTCTACTTCAAAGTACACTTTTCCATAGTTACTTTTGCAACTATATGCAGTACACGATCACATTATGACACAAGTTCATATAAATTCTAAATAAACAATAAAATAATAAATTTAAAAGTAATTTTTACAGATAATTTAATATACTCACCTTTTTATCTTGACGAGCATAAGGAAAGCATGGAATAATAGCAGTTACGCGAGATGATGAAGCAATCTTACAAGCATTTATCATTATCAGAAGTTCCATCAAATGGTCATTTATTTCACCACATGCACTCTGAATTATATAAACATCTTCTCCACGAACACTTTCACCTATTTCAACATTCGTCTCCTGAAGCAAAAAATGTAAGCGCGAGCACATCGACGAGGAACTTCATGCAGTCACTGATATGAAAATATCTTCCAGTAGCAGAAATTATATTTCCAAAAGAAATGAACTTTCCAAAAATGATAATTAATAAAGCATAATCCATTTTGCCTGCTAAATGTAAAGCACATTTGCTATCTGTTTTAAGACATGTGAGTAAATACAATAAAATAATGAATAAGGAACACATAAATTGCAAAACCTGTATTTTATCTTAATTAGACATTAATAAATGTATATTACAGGAGATGAAGATAAGCTTTTTCCCACTAATTTGCAGGCTAATATACACTAACAAGAGAAGGTATTGTTCCGAAAATCACCTTATTACTGAATTTTTTAAGTGATGCTTTAGCAACATCCAACTGCAATCGCTCACAAATCCTCTCCGATAAATCTCGATGTGAGGAACCAGAGAACACCTGAAATATATTGGTTATAAGAAATTGTCAAGTACAGAAATATCAACTTAGTAGCTATTACTACTTAAATGTCAATCACGTATGTAACTGCAAAAAATATGTGTAAGTGCATGAGGACCGCACGCAAATACACGTATTTCACGCAAAGGAATAGTAAGAAAAAATTAATGAAAAGAAAGATAACACCTTAATATTTGGCATTCTTTTTGCCTTCGATAGCGGTTGCCGTAGCTGATGTTCAGTTAAGCAATGATCGCTATCTTTTTCAATGGTTGCAGAGTTTTTCTAAAATTAGACGAAAATTTTTGATATATTTTTCGAGTGCATATTTTGAATCGAAATCATAAAAAAAAAGTTCGGAATAGCAATACTAGTTGGTCAAAAAACTGAAAAAAAAAAGCCTCCAGATGGGTTAAAATTAATCAATGTAACATGAAATTAAACTGTACATAATCTTAAGTGTCTTAAAAATTTCTGATTAAAAATTTAGCGCACAATAAAATTATAACCAGAAAAAACAATCTTTGTATTTTAAATTTTAATCTTTTTCTCAAAGCATCAAAATAAATAATCAATTCTAAGCAAATTATTTTAGTGAAATAATTTTACACTCCCACAAGAATGAATGCAGAAACACGAGTAAAAATTGAAAATCATTACTAGTCATTAAAAACGAAAGCCTTCGCAATAAATTCAACACTGTAATCGAATTTTAAATTAATTCAACTAACTGTAATCATTAAGAATTCCCGAGATTTCCCGGAATTCCATTCCTACTTCATCCATCCGTACATCCCACAAACAGAGCCTTTGCTGCCTATTTTGAAAGAAAATTTGTTTTGTTAACGCTATTTCGTTAAACGGTGGCTAAAAATTTACAGTTACTACAGTACCACATTTGGACGTAATGCAATTTTTTTGTATACGTTAAACGAGAATGCCATCGATTTTTCCAATTTCCTTTTTTTTTTTTTTCTTTTCTGGATAGAAAAAATTTGTTCTTGGAATAATTTAATTATTAATTTAATTACGAATAATTTAATAACTTTGTGGAATTTCTCAAAAAAGAAAAAGAGCAATAGTAATATTCGTTGAAATGTTTTGTTTAAAAAAAAAAAAAAAACAGACAGAAAAATAATTAAATTATTACTTGAAATACTGCTATAATTGCTATAAGTAATACAGTATTTGTGTAAGTTATTCGAATAATAAAATTGAAGTGAAAGAAGATGATTTATTTGATATTTGCACAAATTTATGTAAATCTATCGAGCAGCAAATAAATTTTTCTTTATTTGCTATTTTTATATATTATTATACAAATATCAATTACATTTTTTTTCCAATATCAATTAGATTTGGTGCAAATATTGTTTTGTTAGGAAATATGAGAGGGGATTGATCTCTCTCCCTCTCTCTCTCTCTCTCTCTCTCTCTCTCT
>UPTC01001416.1:0-16200 GCA_900537255.1 Acanthocheilonema viteae
ATTATATTCCTATGTATATAAAATTACGTAAAATGACGCAACTTACCAAAGAAGAATAAATAAAAAAAACAAGGGACAAGAGATGAGTGAGAGCTAATTCATCTGACCCATGAATTTGTAAGCTCTGAATACTTTGAACAAACATGAAGACAGCTATTTCTTCACTACACCTTTCATTTAACTGAAAAAAAATGTAGATAAAGAATTATATCGGAAGACCTGTCTAAAGCAATCTTTCAATTTTTGGGTGAAATAACAGGGGAAGAGGAAATCCGCCGGTTTAAAATTCAAATCGTTTAGAACGAACATTTTCGACGACATTCTTGCAAACAGGTATTATTCGTACCACTGAAGTTGCATCGCGATAAGTTAAGCATAAAAACATGCACTCAATCATTTTTCCTATTACTTCCTGAAAAATATTACTAAACACAGTTAATTCTCTTTGTAAGTTTATTGAAGGAAATAACATCCAAAATATAAATCGCAACCAATCAAAAGACCAATATAAGAATATTGCATGTGTGAAGTTATATTTAAACTTAAAAAAATTTTATTTTCAGTAGTGACACTGGAATTATGTCGATAAAAATTTTTTGAACAATGATAAATGAACAACGGGATAACGGACCTCGTCTTTCAAAAAACAGTTTTTTATGCAAGATCCTTCCTCGATTTTGTCACCTGTAATAATAAACATTAATGGGCAACAAGATATATGAACATACTTTAAATAAAAAAACTTCGCGAGAATTAATTAACAGTACAATCTTTCATAAATTTCTTACTTGCATCCGAAATACCAAATAAATCCCGCAAAAGAATGGAACATTCCCGCGTCAAAATACAAGCCATATGTTCAGCTAAGAGTTGTTCTTGAGAAGGTTCACCATCTTCTGCTACAAATAGCACCGATGAAAAAAAATGTATTTGAACTCAAGATATATTCAAGATGTCAGAAAATCAATGGCTAATAAGTAGAAAGACATTGAAAAGACTAACCGCATTCCGAAGCTGCAAGTTGCTTCCATCTATTCTGTAGACGCTTGCTTAATTCTTCAATCACTACCAGCAGCAGCTGCCTAACACAGTGATATGCAACTTCCGGACATGAGCATAAAAATGGTTTCCTTGAAGAAATTTATTATTATTAAATTTCTGCAATGTTCTTCTATTAAAAGTATTCAAAAATTAAATCCATAGTTTCCGACAGAAGAATTTAATTGTGATGTTTAATTTTAATTAATGTAGCATACCAAGTTCTTCTTAACCAAAATCTTAATCGAAAATCTGGAATAAAGGTGAGATGGCAAGAAAGAAACAGTGCCCAACTGCTGATCTCTGGATCAGAAAATAGCTGCGTGGCTGCTTTACTTGCAAAATATCCAATTAAAGTTTGTCTGAAAAGAAATCTCACGTCATATGAAGTTTCTTAATTGCCATCATTGTTCACAGCTATAATCATTGTTCATAGCCATAAGCAGATGAATAGAAATAAAAACTTGCACTTTTTCTGTAACATCAAAAATAAAGGCACGAGCATGAGTTCCTGGATCATCGGATAAAATTCGAGCTGTTGATGATATGCATGATTCAATTGCTGAAAACTGCATGTGAAGACTGGAGATAAAAAATTAACAAAAAGAGAAAATAAAGTAATCAACTGCACATAAACTAAGGAGTACTAAAAATTCAAATTTGCAAACAAATTATGAGATAAACCAATATAAGGCGTCTCACAGCACTTGGTAAAAGAAGAAACAACGTCTCACGTGTCAATAACTGTTGTCTTTCACTGATGGTAATATCAAAAATGGATAAAGAGCCATATGACATATGTATAACACTTGCATTTTTTGGATCGTATAACGAGTTTAAACGTCTGAAATGCAAAACAATCACAGAAATTTTTTAATGTTTTCGTAAACATAAAAATCACAGAAGGTATATAAAGTAGCAAATAATACGAAAACTAAATTCGAAAAACAGACACTTCAAGGAAGTAGCCAAAGAATTCATTTAAAAAATGCTCTAGCTTTACCCACCATCAGCTTAATCGAACTTGTTTCTCTTAAAAAGAACGGTGAAAATTTCTGTTATTTTGAAATTATATCCTAATATTGATACAAATTAATGATTTAAGAGAGGTGATACAGTGACAACGAGAACATAACGAGCTCAAAGCTCAATGTTCTGCTTCAATAACTCATGGAAGATGAATGTCATCAGCAATTTGAAATAACATTCTCTAGTTTATTTCTGCAAACTGCAACTACCCAATTTCATATTTCTACGACATAGACCATATTCAGGTGGTTTTGAACGAAGGGGAAACTCTTTTTCCTAAAATTTAATGTCCCATCATTTATAATTATTTACAAATTTTAGTTCTGAAGTTCATGTAGCAGACCAATGAGAAATCTTTGGAAAAATCACTTCACTAATAAAAATACGGTCGGTAAAACCGGTCGGAAAGCACTGTACGCGGGATGAAAGGGAGGAGCAACCGATTGAGTCTGCGACATTATTCCCTCGAGAGTCGATAAATGTGCTCGGAACTGTAACTTAAAAATTAAAATTGGAAAAATTAAAAGGAGAAAACTCTATTAAACATAACAAGGAGCAAATCTGAGTGAAAGTGACCTTTCGACGACTGAGCATGAAAGACGATTCTGTTGCTTCTGCAATATTTACTGGTGCAGGAGAAGTGAAACCAAAAAATGTCAAGAATGCTAGATCACTTTGCAGAACTCTGCAATTGACATTCTGCATTCCCATTAAGATTAAAAAATTAAGAAATTTCGTTTCAAGAAAGTTGAAACAAAAATAAGGATGGAATAAATTTTCAACATTGAGAAAGTTTCAGATCTGCTAAAACTTACTCCTGAATTTCAGTTTGAAGAAAATAACATAAAGAATCGGATACAGCATTAGAAAGGAAATTATTTTGTGTTGCAAAATCGATACAAAGATTGCTTAATGCAGCAATTACTTGCATACAAGAAGCTAACTGCATCAATGATAAAAAGGGACGTATTGAAATACAAAATTCCAGAATGGTTCCCGCTTGTTCCTGCAACAATCAAATAAAAAACTGAAAACGATGATAATGTGGGAGTACTCTGAACAGAAATAAAGCAGTTGAAAAATTTTAGTTACTGATTAGCAGCATAAATTAAATCAAAAAATAACCTTGATGTCGTCAGCAAAAATAGTGACTATCCTTAACAATAAAGCTATGCAATGTCGCTTGACAGATTTGTCATCAATATCATCATCCACATTATCGGTTAAAGGTCGGCGTAACTGAAAGCGTTCAGTGAATGGTTTTGATAATGAAATTTCTTCATTACGCAGCTCACTAGCATTTTTGCTCTCTTTACTCATTAATTTCAAACATTTTATCAATGAGATGGCTGCTTTTACATTAAACATATTAAACCATTAAATGCCAAGTAATATTGATTGCCATGAAAGATTACCTGAGACAGGAGAGAAATAAGTAATTGCGGGTACTTTCCAATAGTAACCAACAAGGTCGAGAGCATAGACAGCAAGTTGTTCATTAATAGTGGTGAGGTACAATTTGCCAATAATGCCAGCATTCCATCAAATAGTGAACTTAATCTTTTGTAATTGTGCTAAAAAAAATTAATTAATGAAGTTTCGATATTTGAAACAATTAAGCAAAGAAATGGAGCACAAAAAATTGGAAGTTAATTAACATACAGGCTTTAATAGTTTTTTGTTGTGACATTCCCATAAAACAAGCTTCGAAAACCGCTGCATTGCATCCCATTCGCTTTCTCTTACTAAATTTTTTATGATAAGTCTTCCGTAATAACTGGAATTAATGTTAATCTGAATACATATGGCGTACAACACCACTTACATTCAGAATTGCTCTAATGTTTTAATAACATCGACAGAAATAATAAATCCACCTAGATCTGAATGGTCCAAACATCGACTGATAAACCATTTGTCCACAATACTGATCAGCATGTTGATATGCTTTTCAGAGCAACAAGAACGTATAACTTTCAAACAACGATCGCGAAATTCTGAAAAATTTTACTATGTTGCTTGCTCTTTATATTTTCTGCTGTACAGCAGCTACTGATTTTGAAATATTAAAGATTTAAGCAATCAGAATATATAATTATTGATCTCTCACGAATAAAGGCATGGGAGAAGTCATTGTCATCATCATAATCATGTTGTGAAAAGTGACAAGTTTCATGGTTATTCTGGGATGGATAGCCGACTTTTTCCAACAAAGTGGGTGTGGAAATAATCACGCGGCAAATACATTCATTGAACATTTCGTCTTCTCCAATTTTCTCGTGATTTATTAAAGAAGCAAATACAGCGACCGCCTCGTTTCGTAAATACTGCAACAAACGCTGAAGTTTTTGCCTATTTATAAAGTGCATTTTCAGATCACGAAGCGAATATTTGAGCACTCCTTAAAACCTTATATCTAATGTTTTAGAACCGGCAGTGTATCACGTCTGCATTATTACAAGACAAGAAAAAAGGATCAAAACGACACAATTACCGTGAAATGATTTATTAAAAATATTAACTTACTACCGACGGGTGTGTAAAGAACGCTTCAATGGCAGCTAAATACATGCCAAAATTAGGCGGTCGTTGAGTCCAAACATCCGCCAAATGAATTCCTAATGCAGATAAAACATTGCAAAGGGTTTTTAAAAAACGATAATGTTGCACGTTTTCAGGACCAACACTTGCTGCTTGGCTAAAAAATTTAAGAAAAATATATATTTAACTTATTTTTTTTAAACCTATGAATAATAATTAACAGAAAAATGTCTTCGCCTGCAGCTATCAAGTATACAAAGGACGTCGAATTTAAATGAGTATTATATGCAATACCGTATTGCAATTATTTTAAATTTGGAAAATTTTGATTCATGAGCACATTCGCTCTCAAACTGACACACATTTGTATTTTTTTCCAATGAAATCCTCAAATACATATCCTTAAAACTGCATAATATTATATGATATAAGTCTTTACCAGAGCAAAAGCTCCTTGCATACCCGATAAAAAGTTACGCACACTTCAAGGAATTATTGGATAAACATACTTTGCAGCTCTAAGAATTGACCGCATTGGAATGTCACCGAAAAGAGCAAAGACAACAAGATTTTCTTCATTTTTTGCTTGCTTTCGTGAAGCAATTCTCCACAAACATTTCGCTGCCTGAAAAAGTTCTCATATTCTACATATTTATCTTTTATCAAAATACTGTTGAAAGCAACTAGTGGAAATATTCTTTGATTAAACTTATACATTAACATTTTTATGCTATTTTTCTTGGCAAAACAAAACAACATTTAAAATTTAATGTGGAAACATTTACGAACCACTTCATATATGCAGTATTGAGGTGTTTCAAGAAATGAGCAAACTGTATATAACAAATGATTAATATAAGGCTCTAGAACGTTAGCTGGCAGCCATTCAACAAGTTCACCAAACAAATCCAAAGCGGAACGGACTAAGGAATAAGATTCATCTGAAAAAAAAAAACTCAATCTTAAGAATATCCCTTTCAATGAAATAATCTGAACTGAAACTCATCATCCCTGAATGGCTATTTTCCCTTTAACTAATGAATAATTCACGTAAAAATAACAATTCCAAATGATTTACAGCAAATTTCAACTTGAATCATAAAGTAATCACAAAATTACTAAATACCTGTTGATTCAACAGAACATTCACGCAACGCATAGCGGATGAAATGCAGTATGCGTGGTATATGGGACGCAATAGCATTATTAAGATCTTTTCTTCTGGAAATGTTTTCAACAGTTACCAAAGTGATTACGTTTTCGACCAAAAGCTGCAGTGTGATAAATGGTATTTGAGCATGAGTTGTCGATACAGAAGCAATCTAAAAATTAAATTCAATTACAGCACACAATGACCAGACTATGACGAAAAACACGTTATTTTAGGCTATTTTAATAAACTTTTTAAAGTCCATTTACAGTTAAAATCTGATAGTGGAAAGAAAGAAACTCAGAATGAATTCCTTGTGAGTAACAAAAAACTAACATCTTCAAGTTGATCAAAAAGTTCCGGCCAATTTTGGGGCCATTCATGCTCAATCATCAAAACGACACATCGCGCTGCAGCACATCTCAGCTCATTCCGCATCATGGCCTCCGATTTCATTGCAGCAAAACAGGTATATCGAATAGTAAGGCGTGATTGATCATTTATTTCTAACCATTTAAATCTGCGAAAATTTGAAAATTAAATGCAATTTTCACTTCAATTCAAAACTTGATAGATCCCTGATTTGATATAATTCAGCATCAAACCCGAGGAAGGTTTAAAATTTTGCTTTCAAAAGATTAAAATGTGGGTAGTCATCATAAAAACTTTACTTAATGATATGTTCAAGAAAATTCCAGCCTGTTCGAGCGAGGATGAGATCCTTCTTCGAGATCAATGCATAGGCAATCTGTTCAACATCATTAGGGGACAATTCTTTTACTGACTCGATAACCTTGAATAATAATAAAGATATAAATAATTAGATGACTTGGAATAATCGTTTTCAGATTGTCGAATTGCACTACTGTGAACAATCCTTCTGTTGCAGGTGTAAGTTCAGTTCTGATAATTTATAGAAATTATGTACGAGAATTACATGCGCTCGCTCATTATTGATTTATTCGATTAAACTATTTAGCGAAACAATAAAAAAAAAAAAAGTTCCTCATTTTTTAGAATTCTGAAAAAGTCTGTGTTCACGAATAATTGAATGTATTGCCATTTTTCTCTCTCAATAAAAATCACCAAGACTTTTTATTCTTCCCTAGTTAAAAATCACAACAAAACTAGACCATAACCACAGGGCCACAAAGCCACAAGGGAATTCATTTTTACAATATTACAGGGAACTCATTTTAATTCATGATTTGATGCCTTTTTGCTTTACCATTCACCTTTTTTTGCTTTCTAACTAAAAATTATTTAAAAAGTATTTTAAGCTTTTATCCCTATGCATTCATATATTACAACTATGAAAACTACCAATTATGATGTCTAGTTATTTCAGTGTTATTAATGGATTTCTTTTACATTTCTAATGAAGTTATTTTGATTCTCAATTCTAGTATGTGGGTATAATATTCTAGTATATGGGTATAAAAAATACTAGTACATCGATAGTGTATAGGAGTAATGTATACATCGTACATGGAACAAAGTGTGTATGTGTGCTAGTAACAGTGAATATTCACTCACCTGAGATGCAGCTGATCGCTGTTCGTTACTGACTGCAGTATTGTAAATGGCCTCTAACGCATTTCCAATTACATTCAACCTATCCTCCATGACTATACACACATCAGCTAAAATAATCTACAAAATTAAAATCCACCCACCTCTTTCCTAATCATTCCTTCAACAGTCCGTAACGCAAAAGGCGCAAAGATTGCAACTCATTCCAATAATAATACGCCCCTATAAAAAACTGATTCACCAACCGTTCCTGACAAAATTTGAATGCAATAATTGGAATTGGACTACATATGAGAACAACACTTCCAACCGATCAGCCGATAGAGCCAACCTTTTCGTTTGAAATTAAATTCCATATCCCTCCCGAATTCGAACATTGATATTAGATTTTTTTGAATCAAAACATTAACCAAAAAATAAGGAAGGCCACTTAAATCTTGAATCTTAATTTCCGCCTCTAGTTTATTCCCGCTGCTCCTTCCTACTCTTTTCACTTACAACAGCACTGTTGCCCTCCGCATTGCAACCGACGGCTTAGTCCCGAATTAGGAATTCAGTCGATGATAGAGTCAAACTTTTATTTTAAATTAAACTCTAGTTATATATTGATGATGTTTCATGAGGAAAAACCACGAGTGGAGAAAACTTGGAGGAGAAAATATTTCGAATTCAAATAAGTTAATTAATATAACCACAGCAACGACTACAACGGATAATCAGGATTTTAATATCCATAATCTTTAGCAGTCACTGATATAATAAGTAACAATACTATTGGTACATTCTGCAAGCAACTATCGTAGTATATGCATATTGATTACAAATCATTCCAAGCCATATTTCGTAATCATATGAAACAAAAACAAAAATTCATAGCAAAATAAATAATTTTTCTCGAAATAAAATGATAATGACAAATTGCAATCAGTGTGAGAAATAAGGGGGGCATTCTTCAACACGTAAATATGGGGAAAAGTATATTAATTCTATTAAAATAATCTGACTTAACATAGAACAAATAATTAAAAAGATTAAACTCAAGAACCCTACTACAAAAGAATAAAAAAGGGAGTAAAATCAGTTTAAACAAATTTTACTAAATCCAACATGAAAATTTAAAGTTGTAGATTTCAAAGAAATCTAAATCCCAATGTAAAGTCATGTAAGTTGCTTCAGAAGCGCTGAAGCGATAGATATGAATCAAATAATCGAAATAACTGCTATTTATAAATAATTCTATAATTCTGGCACTATAAAATTTACACTTATCAAAACTTCATGACAATAAGCAAGTCGCATATTCCCTTTTTCTAACCATTCTACTTAAAAGCGTAAATTGATTTAGACATAAATATTGCATTCCGATCCGAAGATTAGCACACAAAAATTATCGAAATGCAAAATTAGGCGATATATACAATGCATCTCGCCGAGCGCAGAAGGTGAAAATGTGAATTTCCCAGCTAAAAACCACTACAACTATTTTGTTAAATTATTCGCGATAAAAGAAAACAAATTTTAAAATTCTTCCTCACCTTCTTTCATTTCGTTAATATGTGTAAGAAATTAAATGTGATCTTTTCAAAAAAATAAAATGATAGAAGTTGAAAGTGAAAATGAAGAATAAGGTCAGATAAAAGAATACAAAAGTATCTATCGTTACTCTAAATAAATTTGACATTTTTGGATAAAATGATCAAAAACAGAAAAAACAAATCACAATAAATACATTATGGTTAACCACACAATTAGTTATTGTTAGTGGTTCTCGTTTTGAACTCAAAATGCCTTACATCAATGTCCATCTTGAACCACTAAACCATTTGTGAATAACAGAAGAAAAAACAAAATGCAGAATATTTTTTTAAAAAAGTATTGAGAACTTTAAAAAAGCATTTATCCATTCAAGCTATTGCGTAAAAAATATAATAAAAAAGAAAAATCAAATCCTTTTTTATCTATGGAAAAATATTGAAAGCTATAAAAAAAGTAAATATAAGTAAATACGCAATTTTAATGTTGATCAGTTTTGTGAAGCTGAACTTAGCACAGCACGTTGAGTTTCAATACGTCCTTTTTGCATTGACATGACGATTCGCGAGACATCTTCTACTAGCATCGTCCGCGGTGAATCACTTCGCTGTTCATCCAACCGATCTCTTTGACTCCGAATTACCATCTCGTATAAACTACCAGCATCTTCAGATCCTGACTGTTCTACCTGTGATGGTGCCGATGCTGACTGCTCCATACTGCAATTTTATTAATCAATATAATCCTTGTAATACAATTTTTTTCAAAAATCTCGTAACGTCAATTTGATAGCAGAGAATAAGGAGCACAAAAAATAAAGAATTGAAGTTTACCTGTCATTATTATCTTTCACATCGTCGTTAATTGACAAAGATACTGTTTCTGACTGGACATTCAGATGCGCCCGTTGTTCTTCCATTCGACGACCTTGCAAACTAGCTATTAAATCAAGCATTCCTTCGGCACCATCTAGAAATACACAGATAGCATAGATACGAACTTATCCAAGTATTGTGTCTTATAAAATTTAGCGAAAAATTCCAAATTGCCTAAAATTTTGATTTTCCTGAATACTTCGCATACTTTTACTTATTAAAACCAAAAGGAAGTACTTTCACAGCAAAGCTTTTTCATTCCTGATTCTCTTATATAAAAAGCAGAATTTGTATAGGAAATCAAAAATAAAAATTTCGAAAAAGGTGCTGCAAAATCAAAAAAATAGACGAATGATTTTACCAGGACGGAACTAAAAATGCATGCCGAAAAAATTTGAAGCTGAACATAAATGAGGGAAAAACAGAATTAGAGCAAAAATGACCAACTTTTTTGTCCGGAAGAGATAGAATCCGATGAAACAACTTGATTACAACGACCTCGATTTCGAGGTGGTGCAACCGGAATTCGAAATCCCGACGATTCGGTTGTTTGCGACACACCCGACTGCACAAATACACCATCAGTGCTATCCACGGCGTTTTGCGCTATTGTGTCGGAGAAAGAACGTTGCAAGCGTGATGTTGTTGTGCATGTCGCAGGTGATTTTTTAAGCAAATGATCACTACTGTCGGCAAGTAGTTGTTGCTTCATCGAAGAAAGAGCAATTCGAGGTGTCGAAGTTGTAGGAGGAAAAAATGATGCAGACATTAGTAAACTTTGTCGTCTTGCTGCTTTTCTAACACGTCCAAAAAGTGCTGATAATCGATGTCTCCGTCCAAAACGTGTTTCGGCTTCTAACAAAAATATAAAATTCAGAGAGGTATATAAATCACACTGCAAAACAAAAAGACACGGCAACCTCACGAGAAAGTGCATAAAATGTAAAAATATTTTTTTTTCTTTACATTGAATCATATTGAAACAAAGAAAAATCTTATCTAATCACAACCACAACAACGGATGCATAACAAAATGAGCGCAAGATCAGAAGCACAAATAAGTTAAAGATGGAAAGAAGGACAGAAAACCGATTACTACAAAAAATCATTTGATTCAGTTTGTCAGTAAGATGATATTTCCCATTCTTACACCTATTTGCTGACTTATATCCACATTCCTCTTTTGAAGAACTTTTGCAAAGAATATGCAACATAAAAGTTTAGTTAATCTTCCAAACTTAGCAGGAGATAAATTTCAATCAAATAACTGAAAAGAATACAAGTTCGACCTCAACATTTCTTATTTTGTTCGATTAGAATTGTTAAATTTTTTTTTCGATTTGAGATGCTGTGAATCTTTCGATTCGAGGCCGTTATTTTTACTATTTAAAGAGTTCAGATAAGAAGGAGTTTAACCTGAATTGCAAGCGATTGTATCTGATTGTCGAGTGACATTTTTCGAATGATTCGTTAAATCGCTCAGTATGATAGGATCACAGCGTTGATCATTGAGCCGTTTTGACTGTAAGCGCGAAACCATTTCAAAGAAATCATCGTTATAATTGGTAAATCGAACCGGCTAAAAAATCTTTACTACTAAAGTAAAACAACTTTTACAAAACAAAAAATATGCATATAAAGATGATCTTAAGGAAAGATCAAAACAACTTGAAAGTTAAACCAATAACATCTCTAGAGAAAACGGAAAAATGTCAATCAGATAAAATTTTTGATTGCAACAACCGAACTTCAATCGATTCAAATTAAACTTTAGTCAAGAAAATAAGCAATGATTTTAGCCACTTTAATAAATTATTATTAAAATTGCTTTATAGCTAATAAATTAAATACTGAACTTATTTAACTAAATGTTTAAGCCAATATTTTCTCTAATAACGTTTGATTTTTTCTAATGAAAGTTAGAGAAAATCAAACGTCATTAGAGAAAAAAAATACATATTATCAGTTGATGAATCGAAAATCTGTTAATCAAATATATTTTAAAAAATTTGAATTTTAAAACTACAATTTATATATAAATGAAATAATCATTCCTGGCTTGCATGTTTAATAGAATATGGGTGAAGAGAGAAATACGTGCTGTGTTATGAAACAGAAACCAGTGTGAGACGAGAACAGTTAGAAATCGAGCGACCATAACTTTTAGTCATAACAGTTACAAAAACTCCTTATAAATTATCCGAAGGACATTTCTCGCACGAACAAAACAGATGCACGCTTATAATCCATATCTGGATCACACGGATCTTACCCCGTTAAAGTATATAAAGGAAGCAAATATTTATGAAATTGATCCACATATGGACTTTTGAGTGCTGTACAGAAACAGCTTTTAATTGAATTCAATAAATGGCATTAATGCTTATATAATAAGTTGGAAACATTTCTAGTTCTTGCGATATATTATACGTAGCCCAATTCTACTTCCTATAACTTAATCTATTCTAACCTAAAGACTTAAATCTCATTCTCTATTTTAATATTATTTATCAAAAAGTACTTGTTTATCGATAGCTGTAGTCGTTGCATCATCATTAAGTAACTGATGTATGGAGCCAGAATTCAGTGTGGAATCACAGAATAATTTTTTAAATGATGCATTCAAGTCGGATGCATTGTGTGGTTCAGGATCACCGGATGAATCCATTTCTAAATCGCTAATTTCCTCTACAGGCCATTTTTTTATCGATTTTAACAAATCTTTCATCGAACTGCGCACATTTTCCTCATTCCCTTGATCGCCCATCTGCAACTATCATCGAAAATTTATCATTTGATTTTAATTCTACATCACGAATGACTATCTTCTTTTTCATTAGATTTGTCAGTTATTGTATAAGTATTAGGAGCCAAATTTATTTATTTATAATTATGTAAAATATTATTCCTAACTGCAGTTGTTTTCAGGAATGAAATAAGTTCAGTGTGTCATTTATATCACAGTATAACATGGAAAATGAAAACTTTACTATTGATGTGAAGATACGAAGAAAAATAAATCAGCACGAAGTCCACCATTCAGATATAAAACGTAACCCATATAATAATCAATTGAAGAAATAAATTTATTACATACTACTTTTAATAAAACAAAAAACAACTCTAATATATGCAAAAAATCCAAATTTATCGTCTTATCTCACATATATATTATCGCTCTGAAATCATAATCCCTGAAGTGGAAATCAAATTACTCTTCTATACCGTTCAAAAAGAAAGACCACGGCACATGTTGAAAGATTTTTAAAACAAAAAAGTTTTGGAAACAGTAAAAAGTCAATCTTCCATATGAATCCCAAAAATATCAACTGTTTTAACTTCACGAAATATAAGCTTTTTCTTTCTGAAATTGCTAGCTAAATAATTTCACTTTCGAAGCAATAAAAATTATGGGTCTTTTTTCCGAATTATTAATAATATAAATTCATTGGTAAAAAGAATAATTAAGCTGCTATCCTCTTATTTGCAAGGTTTTAGAAGAAATGCTGCTAAATGAGGTTGTCATCATTGTCTATAAGTTAATTAAAATCTATGAAAGTAAAAAATAAATTGTCAAAGCAAATGAAAATCTTCAGTGCTATTATACTGCTTTCCTAGTCTATTAAAGTAAAGCTTAGCAATAAAAATAAACATAATACTAAGAAAAATAACAAACACACTTTTAAAGAAATCTGGTTTAACAAAGAAAAGAGAGGGAAAGGGAAGAGTTAACTATGACTTAACAGAACGGAGCTTGAACCATGGGCAAATAAAAGAATAAATATGAAATTCTTACTCATTATTTATTGGAAAGCATATCACTAAAAATTAGAAATGTGTCCCAAAATATTTATTTTATATACTAACCATTATTGTTATATGCACATTTGTTAAAACCCCTGAACACTCACCGTATAGGATGGGAATTTTCTCTTTATGACTATTAAACATCACACACGAATTTTTAACAAGTAAACATGGAGAAATGTTTAAAAACTTTGAAAATGATTTAAATGTTCAACGCACCGAGAAAAGCTTGTCAAAAAATGTTGATAAAAAGCCACTCAATTTACCTCTCTCATTATCGCTTCGATGCTTATAGATCAACACTTGATGATTTCATAACACATAATTTCAGGAAAAACAAACAGATATTGTGACTTTTCTTATGTCCATTTCCCAACAATTCTCTTACCTAAGTTTCACTACAGCTGTTTTATCAAATCGAATAGCTGATGAGATAAAAAATGATTGTTTTCGTAGCTACCTAAATATTAAGCAAGTGTTATGATCGTACTGTCTAGACGAAGAGCGAGAAGTATAGCAACGAAACTAATAAAAAGCATCAGATTAAGAAAATATTAAAAAGTTCGAAAAGAACAAGCTAATTAGTTGAATTGAAAAGTCTGATGAAAAAATTAATATGACATATGAAGAGAACCAAATACAATATTTCAATTTTCTTCACACAAAATTCTAATGTAGATATTGGAGGATATTTTTTAAAAAATTTCTAGCATGAAACATTATTTCGTAGGAATTTTTAAATAAACAAAATCTTTTTAATAAAATTAAGTTGGAAAATACGCTCACTAAGAAAAGGTTTCGAAAAAATATACCAAAAAGATATATATTGTTTACAATCTTGCAGATCCATCCCATAAATTTCACAGAGTATTTTTTCTTTTGTAATAAAAGCCAATAAATAAATAAAAAACCGATATCAATTGTGGAATTTTAAACTATATTATATCTAAACGGTTACCATGCTTTCACTCTAACTGATATGCAAAGCTTATTTGATTAAGCAATAAACTGTGAAAAAATTCAACAAAATTTAAAATACACTGATAAATAACAGAAAAGAATAACCTCAACTGATAAATGTCCTTGAAGTACATAGAAATAAATAGCCCTTCTCACCATTCCCTGTTTTCGAAAATCTGTTGCCAGCGCTGCACATGCACGTAGTTCTGCAGTACGATCACCCAAATTCCTAGCAAGCTTTAAATATCGAGTGTGATATTCTACTGCTGAAATGCAACAGCAGTCAGTCAACTACTAGTTAACATTAAAACTCTTCATGAAAGAAAAGGCAAATCTTAACTCTAAACAAATGAAATTTCTTTTTATTTCACTTTTGTATGACACTAACCAACTTCGTTGGGAACAGATATCTATTTGTCGGTACATCTTTTTAAAATAAATAACAAACCTGTTACATGATCGCCACATATAGCAGCACCATTACCGACATTGAAACAGCACTGTGCTTCTGTCATTTCATCATGCAATTCCGTTGCAATTGACAGCGCTAAGCTAAAGAATTTTTATTATAATAACGGCAATAAAAGACCACTCAAATATCGCAGCTATAACTTCAATGCAAATTAAAATACGACAAATGCAAAACAATCTCAATTCACAAGGCTCCTATTTAATATTAAGCTGCTTCCAGTAATATTAGAGGAAAACAACAGCAAATAACAAAAATATTGTTAAAAAAAATACCGATAATATTCTAAGGCTTTCGCCGTTTCTGAAAGAAAAATATGCGCATTTCCAAGATTTGTATACGCACGTCGCATTGCTGCACGATCGCCATATTGCCGAGCAATGTTCAGTCGCTAAAAGACATTTATATTCAATAAAGGTAGAGCTAAAATGTTTCAGTTTCATCAAACAATTTTAGAATAAGTAATTCATAAACTTGTTTTAAATTATGAAATTAGCAATAACCAGGTTATTAAATACGATTCCGTTTAGACAAATGTTTAATATTTATTGTATTTGTGTTAACTATTACGAAAGAGACTTGCATGGATGACGAAATTTTTTTTTGCACGCAGACAATTATAGATATTAATATCCTTTTCGTCAATGACAAACTTACTTTATTGTGATAATAAACAGCAGTTGCATAATCACCCAGCATATAATAGCTGTTACCAATATTGCCATATGTTCTACCACATGCAACGAAGTCTTTCATATTTTCGACTATATGAAGATTTTGTCTGAAATGAGAAGAACTATTCGGTATTATTAGCTTTGCTTGCAATACAATTAAAAAATGTGCATGTATTTTTGATTTCGTCAAGAACTCTGTTTTTTTGACAAAACAGATATAACACAAGCAAGATTTCCATATCTGGAATTAGCTACATATGAGATTAAACCACCAAAATGTCCGTAATAAAGTGTGTAGTAAATGATACGTCTATGAATAATTAACAAGTATACTTTTACAGCATAATATTTCATTGAAATCCATATATCAGTTTTAAACCAATATGAGAAATATTTACAAATAATAATTTATAGCAGCTTGGAGTTGCGAGGTTGCTGTCATATCGCTAGCTGTAAGAAGCCCAGATTTATCAAGAGGTTCCGATGTATGGATTATTGTTTTCGCTCGACAATGATAAACAGATGCCACATTATAAAGAGCTCCAGCCTCACACTCCTGCAAACGATTTTGGTAAATACAGAGCAAATCAG